>JAJJLH010000146.1:0-104048 GCA_023806865.1 Isotricha sp. YL-2021a
ATTTTTTATTTATATAATTTATTTTTTTAATTTTAAACTGATGTTGATAAATTAAAATTTTAAAAAAAATAATGATATATTAAATTATTGATTGTAATATAAAATTTAAAATAATTATTATAAATAAATAATTTTATCACATATATAAAAATAATGGATAAAAAAGAACAAAATTACTTTTCTCCAAATTTTGATTCTTATAATATAATAAATTTAGAGCAAATGGATAAGTTTCCATATTGTTTCCTTGGTTTAGTTTCTCAAAATAATTCAATTAAATCAGTTGGTATATTAATAGGAGAAGATATAATTATTACTCATTTCCAAGAATTAATAAGTGAAAAAGAAATAATATCATTTATGCCATTTACAACAGGAGAATTTAAATTATATAAAGAGCCAATAAAATCAATTAAAAATGAAAATATTGAATTAGATTGTGGAATAAATTCAAATCCATTAAATTTAGTAGTTTCAATTTTAGAAAGAAAAGTAGGAAAAGAAATAATAGAAATGTTAAATATTTCTTCAAATGAACAATTTCATATAAATGATAATGAAACTAGATTATATTCTTTTTTTAAAAATAATATTTTATTCAATGAAAAAAATAAAAAAATGAGAATGAATGGTTTTTGGGAAAAAAAATTATTATTATTAACATATATAAATCCAAATAAATATTTTAATATTGATAATAGTCAATCAACAGAAATAACAACTTTTCCTGAAACATTAAAATTAACAACAACAAATTTAAATTTAACTTCTGATGATAAAAAAATAAAAAATAATATAAATAAATCATTATTAGAACAACAATATTTTTTAATTTGTAATAAAAAATTAAGAAATAAAATTTCAGATAATTCAGGAAGTTTTTTTAATAATGATAAAGATTTTATTATTAGTCAATTAAAAAAAAAATTAAGAAGATGTGATAATGAAAATATTATTCAATATGAACAAGCAAATATTTCAAGAGGAAGTGTTTTATTTATTGAAACTAATTTTGGTCTTTGTTTATTAGGTTTAAGTACAAAATTAACAAAATCAAAAGAGATTATTGATTGTTCACTAAAAAAATATGAAAAAAATGATAGTATTGGAATTACTTTAACTAAAAATGTTTTTGATATTATTGAAGAAAAAATTAAAAATATGAGAAATTTTATTAATAATAATATAAATGAAAATAAAAATTATTTTGATGATGATAGTTTGTTTTTGAATATTTTAGAAAAGGATACTTTATTAGTTAAAGGGATTTTTAAAAAAGAAATTACTTGTGATAAAATTTTAGAAATTGCAGAAAATTCAATTGAAATTCCTAAAGAATATTTAAGCTTTATTATTAAAAATGATGATAATGATATTATTATTTCAAATATAAATTCTTATTTAAAATTAGGTGAGGTTATTAAAGAAAAATCTAAAATTTATTATGATATAATTATAAAAATTGATGTAAATAATGTGGCTAATTCAATAATTGAATCAATTAAACAAAATCAAAATTATGAAAATTATAAATCAAATAAAAATATCCAAAAAATTTTGGAATTAGTTCAAAATGAAATGAAAGAGAAAAAAATAACAAATGATTTTTTATATTCTTTAATATTTAATAACATAATCCAAATAATATTTGCAAAATTGAAATGAAAATAAAAAGATTAAATAATTGAAAAGAATAGTTAAAAAATATATCTTTTATAGTCAAACAAATAAATAATAACTTTTATAAAATTTTAATTATATATAAATTAAAAAAAATAATCAATATAATCAAAAAAAAAAATATGCGAAGCAGAAATATAAGTAAAAGAGATTTCCTTCCTACAAAAACTGGAACAACGGACACATCAAATGGTATTTCCTTTAACATTTCTTATAATAAAACAGATTCTAAAATATCAGAAGTTTATTTATCATCAAATACAATAAAAAAAATCCCAGAAACTCAAAGAATAAAATATAAATTAACATCAAAAGAAAGAAAACCAATAGATAATTTTTTACTTACTGAAATTCCATCTTATTATTCTCAAACAGAAAGAAAATTAATAGATAGAAAATCATTTTTAAAAATAGAAAAAGAAAAAGGATATAAAAAATATAATAATTACCATGTTCCAATATTAAATATAATAAAAAAACATAAAGAAATTATTAATGCAAAAAAAAAAAATACAGATATTAGAAACTATAAAATAAGAATTCCAAAAGAATATGAATTATCATCTGGTCAAAATACAGAAAGAGAAACAATTCAAAATACAAATGGGACAAATAATCAAAAAAAGAGAAAAAAAAGATTTTATGTTGGTCATATTAAAGAAGAAAGTAATAATAATAGTTTATCTTTTATTTCTTTTGATGATAATATTTCAGTTCTTTTAAATTCACCAAAAAATCCTTTAAACTCTCCTATTAATTCAATTAAAACTAATACAAGAATATCAATTAAATCTCCTTTATCAAAAGATAGAAATTCTATTAAATCACCTTTATCAAAAGATAGAAATTCTATTAAATCTCCTTTATCAAAAGATAGAAATTCTATTAAATCAGTTTTATCTAAAGATAGAAATTCTATTAAATCAATAAAGCATGGTTCAATTTTAAAATATCCTAAATATTATAGAAAAGCTTCTGTTGTAGTTTTAAAAAAATTAACTGGAGAAATTGAAGATATTGAACAAATTTATTTAAAGAATATTAATCATATGAAAGAATTAGAAAAAAGAAAAAAAATTGAAGAAATTAAAAAAAGAGAAAAAATTTCTAGAAGAGTTCATATTATGTTAATTAATGATTTATATCCTATTCCAAATATTATGAAAAGTAGATTTGATAATAATAAATATTTTTTATATAAACAAAATAATATATATTTTAGAGATAATATTTATCTTACTGATAAAAATAATTTTAGTGAACAATTTCAATTAAAATATAAATTTGAAAATATACCAAAAAAGAAAAAGAAATATAAAATAAAAATTCCTCATATGGAATTAGATGATATTTTAAATCTTGAATGCTTAAAAACAGAAAGAAATCAAACTTTAGAAAATGAACAAAATTAATTTATCTTTTTTTATATATATTTTTTTTATTAAATTTTCCAATTTTAAATAATAAAATATTATTTCATAATTTCTAATCATGTTTATTGAAGTATTATTTAATATTTAAATATCAAATTTAAAATTTATAAAATAAACTTTTATTTAATTAACTGGTGAATTATTTTGTTTAATTCTATCATTTTCTCTTTCTTTTGTACCATAACTTCCTCCAACTTTAATTCCTTCTCCTTTAAAAGGAAAAAATTTTTTATTATTTTTAACATCTTTTAGTGTATTAATAATATTTTCAATTCCTACATTAATATTATTTTTACAAGGAATAAATTTTTTAAAATTTCCTAAAAAATTACCAATAAAACTTTTCTCAATTTTTTGAACTAATTTATCAGGAATTTGTAATGAATTTCTAAAAAAGAAATGATATAATAAACCATAAATAATTCCACTTAAAACTCCAAAATCAATTTCAAAAAAGTTTAATAAAAGAAAAATAAAAAATAAAATAAAAGGATAAAATTTAGCTTTAATTTCACAAGGAAAGAAAAATAATCTAATATTACTTTCTGGATTAGACATACATAATAAAGTTAATTCTGCCATAATAATTGGCCATAAACCAGAATTTTCAACTTTTCCATTTGTTAAATTTAAAGTTAAAATATTTTTATTTCTTGAAATTAAATATCCAATTAATAAAATTAAACAATAAATAATTTGAATTAAAATTGAATTCATAAAGAAAATTAACATATATTTAATTGTTCCCATTGAATTTTCTAATGATGAAGCATTTTTAACCCAACTTATCATAGCAAATAATATATTTAAAATACTTGTTGTCATAAAAACTGTTGTTACTAATCTCCAAATATGAAATGAAAATATTGTATATAAAACTATATTTGATATATAAAAAGATATTGAAAAAATAATTAAATCTATTATATAGAAAAATAATGTTATACAAATTATAAAAAAAACAAATAAAGGAATACTATTATATATATTCATTATTCTATCATTTAATGTGTAATGAGGAATATTTGGATTAGGATTATTATTATTTGAATTATTTACTATTTGGTTTGATGGTGTTTCCATTAATTAATTTTTAAAATTGAATATTTTTTTTAAAGAAAATATATTTTTATTTTTTATAATATTAAAAAAAAAATATATTATTATATTATCTAATACAATATTAATATATTTTTTGTATAGAAATTTATTTTTCATTTGAAAAAGATTTTAATGCTAAATTGAAACATGAATTAAATCTATCTAATATTAACATATCATAAACTCCTGCTTCTTTTTTTGATTTAATTAAATTATTTTGATTTGGACTAATATATTTTTGATTTTTCTTTTCTTCATTTGAACCTATTGTTAATGTTCTTTTATGATGTATTTTTTTTAAATTAAGAATATTATGAGTACTTTTCACATTTTTAATTTTTGAATTAGAATCATCATTATTTTTGTTATCATATGTAGTCAAATAAGAATAAAATATTCCATCATATAAATTTCTATTAAATAAGTTTGTTTTAAATTGATCATTTCTATTTATTTTTCTTTTATATTTATGTGATATATTTAAAGTTTTTTCATTTATTTCATTTGTCTCATTTGTTTCAATTGATATTTTTGGTAGTTTAATGGCATTTAAATTTAAATTTTTATTTTTTATTTTTATTGATTGATTTGTTTTATTAAAAATTGTTGATGTTTTTTTTAACATATTATTGATACTATATTTTGTTTTTAAATCTTTTTCATTTATTTTAATTTTTAAATTATCTTTTAATACTTTTGCATTATTTTCAAAATTATATAATCTATTTTTTTGATTTAAATTTTTTTCCTTTAATGATAGAAAATGATATTCTTTAGAAATTTGATTATTTTTATATTCAATTTCATCAAATAATCTTTTTTTATGATGTTCAAGAATTTCAATAAATAATTTTAATTTTTTAATTTCTGTTTCTCCTTTTAATCTCATAATACTATGTTCATCTTTAATCATTTTATCAAAAAATTCTTGAGTTACATTATAAGTTTCACCATCAATTGATAAACATTTACAAGTTACACATCCTTTTCTTTTTTGATGTATTATACCACTATTTAAATATTCTTTTTCATATATAAAACAACAATCTGAAAATCCAATTATTTCTCTTTTACAAAAAATACCTAAATTTATTTTTCTCTTTTCAAATAAAATTTTATTACTTTCATTACTTTTAAATCTTTTATTAATTATCAAATCATCATTTTCTTTTTCATCATTTATTATTTTATATTCTTTTTCAAATTGAGGATTAATATCAATAAGTTTCTTTTTATAAATTATTAATAAATTATTAACTTCTATAATATTCCTTTCAGTAAAAACTTCAAACTCACCTTTAAAAATAAAATAAAGATTATCACATTCTTCATTTTGATTAATAAGAAAATTTCCTTTATTAAATTTTCTATAAACAAAAAAATTATAATATAATCTATCAAAAGAATATTTTGTAATAAATTTAAACAACTTAAAAGAATAAATAACATTATAAAAATTTCTAATAGTTCTCTCAATAGAATTTTTAATAAGTGAATTATATTCTTTTTTAACAATATAAACAATATCACAATCTTCAATTGCAATAACAGTAGCAATTCTTTTATTAGATGAATTTTCTAAAGCAACTTCTCCGAAAGTTTGTCCAGTTTCAAAATAATTAACTAAATTATAACCCATAATAACAACTTTATTTCTTTTATTTCCTTTCTCATCATAATTTAATCCACTTTTTTCAATTATTGAATTATCTATTTTATTTATTTTTATATAATCATTTGGTGATATTTTTTTCATTTCTTTATTTTTTAATTTTAAATAATTTGAAACTTCATCAGCTTTTTTTAATATATTTTCATTATCTAAATAAACTCCTCCTGTTGTTTTTCTTTGAATTAATCCTTTAAATAAAGAATCAAAATTTTCTTCAACTGGATAAATTAATTGATTATGCATTATTGTTTGTTTTATACATTCATTTTCATTATTTTTTTTTAATTTAAGTAAATGAAGAATATATTCTTCTTCTGTCATATTATAATATTCTGGTTGTAATACTAAAATTGCTACTTTTCCTCTTAATATTATAAAAAATTCATTTCCTTTTTCTCCTTCTCTTACTATTATTTTGTGTTTTAATTTTTTTATATAGTGAAATATTTTTATTATGTTTTCTAAATATTCTGAATTTTTTTTTAATTCTTCTTTTATTAATGTCATAAATGGTGATAAGGATTTGATATATTTTATTATTTTTTCTGTTTTTCTTTCTGATATTGGTTTATTCAATTCTGATATACAATCATATAAATATTCCATAATGCAAATTTTTTATTTTAAACATTATTAATTAAAATCATTTATTTATTATATTTTTTTATTTAAAACTTTTTTGATGAAAAATATTTAAATTTTTTTAAAATATTTAACAATAAAATAACAAAAAAAATTTTTTTTTTCTTTATATTGATAATATAAAAATAAATATGCAATAATAAAAATAATAAAATTATTCATAACAAAAATTCAATAAATAAATAAACAAACTTATTAAAAAACATATACAAGAATAATAAAAATAATATTAAATTAAAAAAAATACAAAAAAAAATGCCAAAAGATTCAAAACCAAAATCAAAATCTTCAAAAAAGAGTTCAGAAAAAAGTATAAAATCCTCAAAATCAATATCTCGAAAATCTTTAAAATCATCCCAATCAAAAAAATCAAAAACAGACGAAGAAAAAAAATCTTTAAAATCAAAATCTCAAGAAAAAGATATAGATGAAAATGAAATAGAAAATCCAACTCAAGAGCAATTAGAAACAAATAATTTAGATCCGAAAAATTTTGAAAATCCAATAAACAATAATATAAATAATATGAATTATAACAATATAAATATATTTCAATCACAATCTCTAAATCCTCAAAATAATATTCAAAAATGTGATGGATGTTATGAAAATGATGCAACATGTTATTGTAAAGAATGTGATAAATCACTTTGTAATATATGTGATAATCAAATTCATATTATTCCTGCTTTTAAAAATCATATTAGACATCCTTTAAATGAAATTCAACATTTTAAAAAATTATGTTATCATCATAATAATATTTTAAAATTTTATTGTGAATCTTGTGAAGAACCTATTTGTAATGATTGTCAAATTATTGGTCCTCATAATAATAAACTTCATAGAATTATTAATATTAATGATGCTTATAGAAATAAATTTAAAAAATTAAATGAAGTTTGTTTTAATTATTTAAATAAAAGATATGATATTTTAACTGGAAATTTAAATGTTATTGATATGAAAATTGATGAACTTGATAATGCAAGTAATAAAGTTGAAAGACAAATTAATATTAATTTTAATAGTATGTTAGATTTATTAAATAATGAAAGAGGAAAAAGAATTGCTATTTTAAATTTTGAAAGTTCAAATATACAAAAAGATTTAGTTCAATTAGATGAAATTATTAATTTCATGAAAGATACAAAAGAAACAAATGATATGTTAGATTTTTTATTAAGATATCAATCTATGAATGAATTAATTGAAAATATATTATCAAAACCAATTGAATTAAATTTAGATAAAGATATTACTAAATTACCTTCTGATATTATTAATCAAAAATCAAAAATTGAAAATTATTCAAAAATGCAGAAATCTTTAAAAGAAAAAGATGAAATTATTTGGGATTTATTACAACAATTAAATGAAAAAAATTTAATTCAAACATCAAATTATGATAATTCAACAATTGTAAATGTAAAAGTAAATGGAGTTGATACAATGAAATATTCTACAATATCAAATAATAGTATTTCAAATAAAGAATTAACTCAAAAAATTATTAATGTTGTTAATAAAAATAATATTAATTTATATCAATTATTATGTGATTATTCTTCAAGTGAAAATAATGAAAAAATTGAAATAAATAATATTCCTTTTGCTTTAAAAAAAATTGGAATAGATTGTAATGAAGATGATTTATATGGTGTTTTAAATACTATTGGATTAGGAAATAATCAAATTGTTTCTATTGAAGATTTTGTTAAAGGTATTATTTCTTATAAGTAAAAAATTATTTTTTTATTTAAATAAATTTTTTTTATTTATATAAAAAATAAATATTGGTTATTTATATTTTATTCTGAAAATATTTCATTTATTTGTGAATTAAAGGAACTTTTGTTTGTTTTATATGTTATTTTATTGTTGCTTTTTTTATTTGATAAATCAAAAAAATTTATATATTTTCTTCTTATTTTATATTTAAATCTTTGTTTTTTTTCCAATATTTGATTTAAATTATTTAATTTCTTTTGATTTAACAATAATTTTTGTTCTTTTGCATTATTTATTTTTCTTTGTGTAATAATATAATTATGAATTTTCTTAAAATTTCTTTCCTTTAAATTATTAGTTAATTTATTTATATTAATTTGTATAATTCCAAATATATTTTCTATATATAATAAAATTTTTTTAGCCAATGAAAATTTAATTCTTTCTAAATAATTATCTGGATTTGATAATATTTCTAAATATTCATTTTTTTTTGGTTCATCTAAATTTTCAAAAAAACTAGTTTGAAAAAAAATTAAATTTTTAAATATTAAATATAAATAATAAAATATATAAGAATTTTCTTTTTGAAATTTCTTTTCATTTTTTAATTTTTCAAATCTTAATTTAAATAAATTTGAATAATTTAAAGAATCTAAATCAATATTTTTTATCTTTATTTGAGAATTTTTATTATTTATTTGTTCAATTCTTTTTATCAAATATTCATTTTTTGATTTATTTTCAAAATATAATAATTCCTTTTTTTCTAAATCTTCTTTAACTAATTTTTTATAATTATTATAATCAATTTCAATATTTTTTAATTCTGTTTATAAATTAAAAATATCCAATCTTAATTTATTATATTTATCAACTAACTTAACATTTCTAATTTCAATTTCTTTAATATAATTAATAAATTCTTCTGAACTGTCAAAAATTGTATTTGAATTATTTATATATTTATAATATTTATTAAATTCGGTATTGTGAATTATGAAAAATGAAGAATATCTTTGTGTTTTTCTTTTTCTTTCCCTATTTAATGATAAAGATTGTTTTTTTGAATTTGAAAAGTTATTAATTGAATTTCTTTTTTGTTTTTTTGGAGTTTCAAATTTGTTTTTTAAATTAGAATCAAAATGATATGAAAAATTTATAAAAATTTCTGGAAGAACTTTTATATTTTCTTTAACTCTTATTAAAAATTTTTTTTTATCAATATATTCTTCTTTTTTAATATTTAGTTTCCCAATTTTTAATTTTAATCTATATATATCTATTAAAAGTTCATTTTTTTTATTTTGTAATTTATAATAATTTGCTAATTCTTGATTAATTTTTTTATATAAAAATTTAAGATAATTTTTATATTCAGGTATTATTTTGTTTTGAATATTTATTAATCTAGTTTTTGAATATTCAAAAGAGTTTTTAAGTTTTTGATTTTTTTCAATACTTTTTTCTCTTTTCTTAACACAATCTTTTTGTTTTATATTAATTATTTTTTTTAATTTTGAAAATTCATTACTTGTTAGAATAAATGAATAAGTATTTTTATAATTTTTTTTTGAATATAAACTTCTAATTTCTAAATCTAATTTTTTTGGATTAATTTTTTTATTATTATCTTTTTCATTTGACAAACTGTTCATAAATTTTTTTGACTTATTTAAAGAAGTTTCCAAATCATATAAATTCATAAATTTTTCATGAAGAAATGATTTATGATAATTATTGAATCTATTGATTTTATTAATATGAAAATGATATGGATAAAAATTTAATAATCTTTTCCTACTTTGAAGTGTTGAAAATGAAAAATTAAAAGAAGAAGATGTTTGTAAAGGACTAATATTAGGAGTTAATGATAATTTCATTTATTTAATTTATTATTTTAAATTTAAAAAACAATCAAAATAATGTTTTAAATAATATATTTTTTTTCACTTTTTTAAATATCTATAAATAATTTATATATATTTAATAATAAAATTAAATATTTATTGTTTATTACCTCTAATTATCATTTCTTTTGAAAAAATGATTTTAATTAAAAATCAGATTAATAAAATTCTAATATATTAAAATAAGTAAACAATATTTTTTTAAATAATAAAAAATATAAAAAAAGTTATTTTTTAATATCTTGATTATAATTTATGGTATATTTTCTTATCTAATATTTAATAATTGAAAATCAATTATTTATAATAGTATTAGTTAGGTTTCCATTATATGTAAGTTCCCTTTGATAATGTGGAGATTTTGGAAATTGATCATCAATATTATTTTTTTTTGATGAATCATTTTTTTCTGTGTTTAAATAATTATTATTATTATTAAAACCTTTATCAGTCATTGAATTATTTGTATATTTTTTTCCATTTTTTACTGTGTTTAAATAACCACTACTAACATCATAACCTTTATCAGTTTCTATATCATTTGTATATCTTTTTCCATTGTTTTGTGTTAAATTTGATTCTTTTCTATTATGATTATTAGCCCCTATTAATTCATTTATATTTCCTCTCACATTTTGTTCTGTATTATAATATTTAATATTATCATTATCATCTGGCATATTGAAATTAACTTTAGGTATATCATTTTCTTTTTTTATGTCATTTATTATTTTGTTATTTTTTTTAAAATAAATTGATTCTTTAATTTCATGTGTGAAGTTATTACAAGAAATAATTGTCAATTTTTCATTTTTTTTTTCTCCTATTTGTTCATTATCATCTTCTATTTTTGGAATTAAAATATTTAATTCAAAACTAATAGGAATAAAAGTTTTTTCTATAAAATTATAATATTTATATTCTTTATTTGATTTATATATTTCATTTTTTTCATAATTGTATCCAAATAAATATTTATTTTTTGATTCTCCACCAATAAATATTATACTTTCATTAATTTTAGATACACCAAAAAATTTTTGATCAAATTGACAATCAGTTAATATTTTTATTTTTATTTCTTCCCAAATAGGTTCACTTCTTAAATTTAATCTTAATATTATAATTTCTTTAATATATGTTATTGCAAATAAATATTGATTATTAACTGTTATTAATGAAGGTTCAATTAAAACTTTATTTATTTTTGAATGAAAAATAAACTTTTTTTCTTCTATATCATAATATATAACATCTTCATTTATTTTATTTAAATGATTATATTTTCCTCCTATTATAAATACATATTTTGTTGGAATATATATTAATGATTGAAATATTAAATCTTTTAATTCAATATTTGGATTTATTTTTTCTGTTTTGTTATTTATTAAATTTATTTTCCAAAAATTTGCTTTTACTTCCTTTTTAACTTCTCCATTATAAATAAATAATTCATTAATTCCATTACAATATGTACTTCTTAATGTAAAATTATTTACTAATTCTTCATCCAACAAATCTTTCAGAAATTTATTTTCATTTATAATGTATTTTAATAATACCTTATATGTTTTTGATTTATATGGAATTGCAACAAATTTAATATTCTCATAAATATATTTATCAATATATTTAGCTAGTTTCAGTAATCCTAAAACTTCAATATAAATATTTAATTCTTTTCCATTTGGATCATTTAATATATCTTTTAATGTTAAATTTTCATTAATTTCTTTATGTTCACTTGTATAATATTTTATTTCATTCCAAAAATAAATTTTAGTTTTAGGATTATTTGAATAATCAATTTTAATAAAATCTTTAAATTCTTTTAAAATTGTTTCAAAAAAAATATTGATTTTATAGGCTCTATGAAAAAGGGTTTTTTTATTATATATAAAATTGACATCTATAATTTCAATTTCAATATTTTCAGAAATAGTTTTATTTGTAATTTTATTTAAAGACTGATTTGAGATTATTTTATTAACATTAGATTTATTATTTCCCATAAAATATTATATGTTTAATATTTATATATTTTAAAAAAATATTTAGTAATAAATTTAATATTTTATATTTTTAAATAAATAATATCATAAATATTTAATAATTGTTCTCGTGGCTCAATGGATAGAGCATCTGACTACGGATCAGAAGGTTGGGGGTTCGAGTCCCTTCGAGGACGATTTTTAAAAAAAGTTGGATGAACTTAATAAATTAGATAATAAAATTGAGAAATTAAATACTTTAGAAAAAATAGAATACTTTTATTACTCTAAAAACTATTCAGAAAAAAAGGAAAAAAAGAAAAAAGATAATAAAGGAATAAAATTAATTAAAACATTTATAAAAGACATGTACTTCAAATTTGGAAAAGCTAACAATAAAAAAGATGCATAAACTATGAAGCTTGGGTTTCTTTTTTTTTTAATTTAATTATTAAATATGAGCCGGCTTGCCGGAGTTTAACTAACTTATTATCATTTTTTAATAAAAATGAAAAATTTAAAATTAATTAATTGATTATCATAACTACCTCTTAAATTTTTGTATATTTATTTAGAAATATCAACTTTAGAACTTTTTAATGCTCATTCAAAACTCATTAATTTCTTTTTATATTAATAAAAAAATCTTCTCATTTTATTCAACTTCTTTTTTTTATTTTTTTATAATATTCTTTCCTTTTTTAGAAAAATATTTTTAAGTTAAAGCATTATAAAAATCATTTTCTTTATTATTTATAATTGAATTTCTTATATCAATATATTTTTCATAATTTACTTTAAATTAACTTAAATTGTTTTTTTTAAACAATTTTATCTTTTTATATGAAGATAATAATTATTTAAATATTTTATAAATCATAATTTACTTTTGCATGATTTATAATCATTGATATATTCATTTCTTTTTTCTTAAATTATTCTTTAATTCTTCAATATTAGAAATAAAAATTTTATCTATAATTTTATTTGGAAATTATAAAAAGAACATCATTTTTTAATTATTTTTGAATTTTAAAAAATTTCATTTTAATAATTATTAAATTAAAATAATAGATTTAATCCTATTTTTTATCATTAAATATATAATAAAGTTTTTTAAAAATTTAATAAATTAAAAAATTTCTTATTATTGATTATTATTATTTTATACATTTTTGTCTGAATACTATATTTTTTACAATCTCTGAATTAAAATTATTTAAACTAGTTTTTAAATTTGATTTATTCTTTCCTTTAAAAATAAATTTTTTTGATAATATAATGAATAATTTTTTATTAAAACAAATTACAAAAATTGAAAATTATCGACTAAAATGTCGAAAAGGATATAAAATAATTAAAATCAAATTTCTTTTATTAATTTTACTAATTTATTAAAATTTAATAATAATTCAAAATAATAATATTATTTAAGAAATTAAAAACTCTTCTCTTTCATCAACTAATTCTTTTCCTTTTTCCTTAATCAAATTTTGATATTGTTCACTATCTTTCATTTTTAAAATAATATTATCATCACTTTGAGTAAAAGAATAGATTTTTTTATTTTCAGGATTACTTAAAGAAAGATAAGTTCTTGCAATATTCATTGAATTAGCAACTAAAATATCAAGAACATATTCTCTTGTTAAATTAGGAAATTCTTTACATAAACCATCTAAAACATTATCAATTGATTTAAAAATAAATTTATCATCTTCATTAATAGTTAATAATTTCCTTTTTTCATCTTCAGTAAATTGTTGTAAATATTTAAATTTAGAAGTATCCTCATTTGCTAATTTATTAATTACATTTTGATAATTTGTTTGTTTTTTAGTTTCATTATAAATTTCTTCTAATCCAATATTATCTGTATTTTTTCCTATGAAATTTTTTTTCATTCCTGGTTCATATCTTTTTCTTTTAATTGTAGTAGTTCTTACATTTTTAATTTTTGTAATTTCTCCAGTTATTGGATTATGAAATTCTTGTTCATAAGTTTCTTTTTTTCTAATATCAATTAAAATATTTTTAATATATTCTTCAAAATTATCAATAGTTCCATTTGCATATTGTTCAGCAGCAGAAGCAATTGTTCTTAATTTAATAGGAATATTATCTAAATAATTTTTATTTTGAATAACAACATTTTTTGCTTTCTCAATATTACATTTTGATAAATTTCTCCAATATTTTCTTAAAGTTTCTGATTTATATCCATCAAATATTTTTGCTAATGTTTTATATTGTAATATATCTTCCCAAAACATTTTTGATCTATTTGAAAAACCAAAATTATAATAATTTGCATTTCCACCAACTTCAATTAAAGCTAAAAAAACATCTGAACTATGAATTTCAGGTTCTTTACTTAATTTTTCTAAATCAATTGCATGAGTGACATTTATATTTGGATTTTTTTGTAATTTAAAATCATAACTTTCTGCTGTGTTTTTTATTTGAGTTTCTTTTCTTAATTTTTTCTTATTTAATAATTTTTTTTCTTTACTTTTATTTGTTTCTATTTTTTTTAATATTTTTTCTATTTCTTCTTTTATATTTGAATTTTGCTCATATGTAAATCTTCCTTGGACTTTTTTTTTTATTAAAGGTTGAGTTATGTCTTTATTTTCATTTTCATTTGATGATGATTCTTCTATTTCTTCTGGTTCTTCTTTTATTTTTTTTGCTGAAATTATTACTTTTGGAGTATCTTTTGCTTTTTTACTTGTTGTTCTTATTTTTTTTGGTGTTGTTTCTAATTTAATTTCTTTTTCTTTTTTTAAACTTTTTGAACGAGATCTTTCTAATTTTTTTTCTCTTTTTGATTGTTTTTCTTCTTTTATTCTCTTTATTGAAGATGTTTTCTCAGTTTTTATTACTTTTTCTTTATCTTTTTTAGATTTATTCTTTAATTCTTTTTTTGGTTTTTTTTTATTTTTTTCTGATATTTCATCTATTGGTTTTATATTAGTTTTTTCTTTTTTAATTGTAACTTTTTTAGGGGATTTTCTAATGGGAAGATTCTTTATTTTTTCAATTGATTTTTTAATTATTTTCTGAGGTGTTTTATTTTTTAATCTTGAAGATATCCTTTTTTCCCCTTCTTTTCTTTTTGAACTTTCACTTTCTTTTTTTTCTATTTTATGACCTATTTCAGTTTGCTTTTTTCCTCTTCTTTTCATTGGTTCATCTTTTATTTTTGAAAAAGATGTTTCTTTACTTTTTGATGTTTGTTTTGCTGAAACTGAACGTGCTTTTTTTTTCTTTGGTGGCATTTTTTTATATTTTTTTTTGGTTGTTTGATTTGTAATTTTATATTTATATATTAAAAAAATATTTTTATTTTTGAATTGAGAGGGAATTTAATTTTATTATATTTATTTTTATATTTATAATTATATCATATGATTAATGTATATTTTTCTTTTTTTTCTTTCTATGTTTGTTTTTATGAGAAATTTGTTTATTTATTAGATTATGTATTCTTTTTGTGTTATAGTTGTTAAAATTTATTTAAAAAGGGTTAAAATATTTTTATTTTTTATGAAAAAATATATTGATATATTTTTAATTAAATTATATTTTTTTTTAAATTCAATTTTTAAAAAATAAAATAACAAAAATTTAAAAAACCGACTAATTATTTATTACTAAACTCTAATTATTTATATATATTTTTCTTGTATTTTTTAATTCAATATTACACATTTTTTTTAATAAATAAAACAAATTAAATTATTTATTTAAAATAATGGATATATATAATATAATATAATATATATAAAATTCATTAAAAAATAAAAAAAAAATATATATATAACACTTTATGATGTTATATAAAAAATATAAAAATAAACATGGAAACCCAATCTGACCCAAAAATAGAATTTGAAGAAGACAACTCAAAACCAAAAAATGAAAAACTAATAAAAGATTATTCAAAAGAATTTGACCAATCAAACAAAACACTCACTGAATACGAAAGAAAAGAAAAACAACATAGAAATTCAACAAAAATTCATCCAGAAGAAAAAATAATAACAAAACTCCTTCATGGAGTTGGTACAAACGAAGAAATAACTTACGCAATTCCACATTCAGAAAATTCGAATTCAATAGAAAAATATCACATAGGAAAAACATATTCAGTAACAAATACATCAAATAAATCATTTATTGAATTTTCATATAATGAAGAACAAAATGCAACATCGAAAGACACAATGGAAGATAAAGGAAAATCAATAGAAAATTATAATGAAAATGAAAATAATAGTTTATTTATATTATTTGATGGTCATAATGGAGATCAAGTAAGTAAATATTGTCAAAATCACTTTGATATAATTTTACGTAAAAATTTATCAAATAAATCTTTATCAACAAAAAGAGCAATAACAAAAACTTTTCAAGAATTAGATAATGAATTAAAAGAAAAAGGTTTTGTTCATGTTGGTTCAACTGGTACTTGTTTATATCTAACAGAAGAAAATGGAAAAAAAATAATTTACTGTGGTAATATTGGAGATACAAGATGTACTTTATATGGTAAGAGAGTTGAGAGATTGACTGTTGATCATAGAGTTGATGATATAAGAGAAAAAGATAGAATTATTAATGCTGGAGGTTTTATTATGAATGGAAGAGTTAATGGTCAATTAATGTTAACTAGAGTTTTTGGAGATTTTGAATTTAAAACTTTTGGTGTTAAATGTGATCCTTCAGTTGTTAGGAAAGTTTTTGATGATAAAATTGAAAATCAATTTATTTTACTTGCTAGTGATGGGATTTGGGATATGTTTGAAGAAAAGGATATTAAAGATATTATTGAAGATTTAATGGAGAAAAATAAGGATAATAAGGAGAAATGTATTACTAAAATTATTTGTGATTATTTAATTGAGGAAAGTTTGAAAGCTGGAGGATGGGATAATATTAGTATTTTTACTATTAAAATGACTTAGGATTTTTTTTTTTTTGGATTCTTTTATATGGTAATCAATAATATTAATTAATATTTATGAGTTAGAAAAGGTATTAATTTTTATAAGATTAAATAAATAATTAAAAAAATTAATATGTTTATTTATTTTTATTTTGATTTATATATAATAAAAATAAGATTTGTTATTAATTAAATGTTATCTTTTATAATTTTGATTACACGATATTTTTGTTTAAATTATTTATATTTAACTCATATTTTTTGGTTTTTATAAATTTTAAAGTTAAAATAAAATTATTTAAATAAATAAATAAAGAATTTGATAAAAATCTTTTGAAGTATATTTTCATATTATTATTCTATTTTTTTTTTTAAGTCAAGTTTTAATATATAATATTTTTATAGATATTAAAAACTTTATTTGATTTGTTAATCAATCATTATAATATATTTAAAATATTCAATATAAAATAAATCTTTATAAGTTTTATAATTTTTTAATAATAATATATTAATAATTTTTAAATTATTTTATTTGAAAAATTATTTGAGCAAATTAAAACTCATTTTATATATATATTTAAATTATTTATTTTATTAAAAATTGTTTTAAAATAATGAAATTTCCTTCAATTGAAGAATTATTTGACATGGATTTAGACCAATTACTTGAGTTAAAAAAAAATATTTTAAATGGAAATATTGATGATAAAAATATAAATATAAATGAAGACGAAGATGATTATGATTATTATGGTAATGAACAAATGACTAAAGAAACAATGTTAGAATTTGTTAATAATGAAATTAAAGAAAGAAATATGATGAATGATGTTTTAAATTTTTTTTTAAAATCAAATATTGAAAAAGAAGATAAATTTCCCTTTGATAAAAAAGAAGAAAATAAAGAAAAAGAAGTTGGAAAATTAAATAATTTTGAAAATAAATATTTTGAAAAAAATACAATTTTAAATCAAGAACAGGAACAAAAAAATAAATTATTTAATTTTGATTTAAAACAAAAACCAATAATTCCAAAACAAAATGAAAAAATAGGTGATTTATTAAATAGAACTAAAATAAAGGCAGAAGATTTTCAATATATTGTTTCATCATCTTCTTTAATGAAACCAATAAATTTTTTCAGAAAAGCACAAAAAAGAAAAAAAGAAAAGTTAGAACCAATTGAAGAAAAAAAACCAAATTATATAAATTATTTACCTATGGTTAAAAAGAAAAGAAAAAGAAAAAAGAAAAAAAATGAAGATAATGAAATAATAGAAGTTAAGAATAATCCATTAGAATTAATGAGAAAATATGAAGTACCTGATATTAAAAAATTTCCTAAAAGAAAAAATATTTTAACACCAATTACTAAAAATATAAATTCAAAACAAAATTTTGAAAAAAATAATAATCATGTTATAAAAGAAGAAATAAATCAAGTAATTGAAAATAAAAAAGAAGAAAAAAAGATAATTGATGATAAAAATAAAATTATGGAAATAACTAATTTTAATGGATTTAATATTATAAATGATAATAATAATGATAAAGTCATAGAAGAATTTCAAATTCAAAAAACGAGTTTAGAATTTATAAAAGGCAAAAGACCTATTAGTAGTTATGATAAAAATAATTATGAAATAATTAATGGAAAAAATTATTCAGTTAAAAAAGAAAATTTTAATTTTTTAATGATTGATAATAATAATCAATTAAATGTTATTTCTGAAATAAAAAATATAAAACAAAGTAATAATAATAATAATGAAATTAATGAAAAAATTTTAAATGATAATGAAGAAGATATTACAAAAAAAATATGTAAAGAAATAAAAAAGAATTATACAAATGAAAATATTAAAAAAGAAAATAAAGAAATATTAAATTATGAAAATATAAAAATTGAAAACAAAGAAATTAATATAAATTCAAAAGATGATAATATATCAATTACTTCTAAAACTTCTTCAAAAACAAATAATATTACTCAAGATATAAAAGAAAAAAAAAATGAATCATTAAAAGAAAAAGAAGATAATGATATATATGAATATGAAAATGAAGAAAATGAAAATGAAGAGGATGAAGAAGAAAATAGTGAAAAACCAATTGAAAATGATTTAAATCAAAATAGTATTTATAAAGTAAATGATTACCAAAATTTTTCTGAAAGTCAACTAAGTCAATTTAACAAAAATGTATCAAATATTAAAAAAAAAATAAAATCAAAAGAATCAATAAAAATAGATGCTAGTGTAAGCGAAAAAAATAAAAATAAACAATCAATAAAAAGAAATAAAAATGAGAATATAAATAATAGTAACAATATAAAAGTTCAAAATGAAAATATAAATTCAATAAGAGAAACAATATATAATTCAATCCACAATGATAAAAAAAATAAAAAAATAAAAAATGACAACAATGATAATAATATTAATAATAAAAATAATTCCAATAATCAAGAATTAAAAAAAGAAGAAAATTCAAAAAGATTAAAAAGTGCAAACCCATCATCAACTCGTATAAAATCCTCTGAAAAAAAACCAAATACAAAAAACCAAACAACCCCAAATTCAACTAATCAAAATTATCAAAACAAAAACATTACCCATCGTCCACAAAGTAATATATTTCAATCAAAAACAAATTTAATAACAAGTCAACAATTAAATACAGAAAATATAATAGACTATTCAGAAATATATCATAATTTCTATGAATTATTCTCAGGATATTTTTTATCATCAACATATTCACAAGCAAAAGAATTTAATTTCGATCAAACAATGCAAATTTTATATGATTCATTTAAACATTTACATTATTATGAAAGTAATACATCATTAATTGAACAAAAAGATGAAATGTATGCAGATATTGTAAGAGCTGAGGCGGGAGTAATACAAAATAGATTAAAAAATGTTAGTTCAAAATTATTAAATGAACCTGATATTGATTCTAATATTCCAAAATATATTTTATTAAGACAATGTCTTGATTTAGAAAAGAAAAATTATGCAAGAAGCCCTTCACAATATAATATTAATAGTAATAAAAATAAATTATTTTTTAGAGTTGTTTTATCAAGACCTGAAATTTATGATATTGTTTGTTATACTTTATATCATTATTCTGAATGGAGTGAGTTACCTCATGGATTGTCTTTAGGACAATGTTGGAATCTTCTTTGGACTTATGGGGCTCCAGGTGTTGATTTTAATAAGATTTTTTCATTTCAAAAAGTTAATCATTTAATTAATAGTAGAACAGTTCATAGAAAAGACCTTTTACAAAAACAAATTAATCGAGTTAGGAAATTAAATAAGAAATTAAATGAAATTTTTGATATTATGCCACAGACTTTTTTATTAAGTAAAGAATATATGGGTTTTATTGAAGAATTTTCTAGGATTAAAAAAACTAATGAGTATAATATTTGGATTGTTAAACCTGTTGGTAGAAGTAGAGGAAAAGGTATTTTTTTAATTGATGATATGTCTGATGTCCCTTTATCTGAAAGTTATTTAGTTCAAAGATATTTAACTAATCCATTATTATTAGATGAAGGATATAAATTTGATATGAGAATTTATACTTTAATAACATCAACAAATCCTTTAGAAATGTTTCTTTATAAAGATGGTTTTGCCAGAGTTTCAAATGAATTATTTTCGCTTGATATTAAAAATATAAGAACTCATTTAACAAATGCAGCAATTCAAAATAGAAGAGCAAATCAAAAAAATTATGAAAAATTATATGGTGGAAGTAAAATATCTTTAGATTTATTAAAATATAAATTAGAAAAACAATATAATATTGATTTTGATGAATTAATTTGGCCTCAAGTAAAAGAATTAATTCTAAAAGCATTAATTGCTTGTCAACATGACATTCCATATTGTCCATCAACTTTTGAAATGTTTGGTTTTGATGTTATTATTGATGATAATTATAAATGTTGGTTACTTGAAATTAATTCATCTCCTTCATTAGAAAGATCAAATGTTTTAGATGATCAAATTAAATTACCTTTAGTTGATGATATTTTTAAAATTGTTGATCCTATTAATATTAATAGAGATGCTTTGATTAAAATGATGGAAAGAGTTATGAAAATTAATAATAAGGGGAAAAATAAAAATGTTTATTTATATAGTCAAAAAATACAATTAAATATGGATTTAACTGAAATTTTTTATGGGAAAGTTCCTAGGAAATATGGAGAAGTTCCTAAAGATATGGGGAAATTTGAAATGATTTGTCCTACTAAAGAAAGTGATAAATTAATTAGAATGACTGGAGGACAAAAATGGTATAATCGAAAAAGAGATAAGGAAGAGAAAAAGATAATATAATCAAAAATAAAAAATGTGTATTTTATTATTTGTAAATATTTTCAATTTTTATTTATAATTAAACTTATTTTAAAATAAAAAATATAATTTTAAATCAATAAAAATATTTTAATAATATTTTCTTATGATTTACCATATGTAATATTAAATATTTTAAAAAAATTAATTAATGAAAAATTAAAAATTAAAATTAAAAATGTTTTTAGCAAATTCTCTAAATGAAAAACTAAAAAGAAGTTTATCTCAATTTGACATAATAAATTCAAATCAAAAAAATAAATTATTTATACCACATCAGCAAAATCCAAAAGTCCTTTATTATAATCAACTAGAATATTCCAATAATGAAGAAGGAAATGAATTAAATTATGATAATGATTACTCATTATATAAACTACATAAAAAATGGGAAAGAAAATGGAATTTAAATTATGAACCAAATTATAAAAAATTTTCTTCTGATTGTACATCGGAAAAAGTAAAAGAATCAAAAGCATATATTAAAGATTTATTAGATCCAGATATATTTGAAAATAAAAAGCCAAGATGGAATATAAGTAATAAAGTAGATGAAAAATTTAGAACACCTTTAAAAAAAACAATTTTTGAATTTGAAAATGGTTTAAATAGTTTTTTAGTAGTTCCTTTAAAAGAAAAAAATATTCCTGAAGGAATTGATAGTAGATATGAACCTAGTTCTATTGATAAAATAAATTGGAATATATCAAATAAAATAAATGAAAAAGAAATAAATGAAATTAATGATGAAGAAAGAATAAAAGATTTTTATAATACACAAAAGTATTGGAAAAAATATGAAAATAATAGAGAAAAAGGAGCAGTTTTTCAAATTTCTGAAGAAAGAAAAAAATTAGAAGAACCAAGGAATTTTAAACCTTATAAAGATCCAAAAAGTTTAATTACTTATCATTATAATACAATGAATAAAGTAAAACAAAATTTATTATTTGAAAGAGAAAAAATTGAAAAAGAAATAAAAAGTGAATTCCCTGAAGTTGAAAAATATAAAGAAAAAATTGATTATTTAGTTGATAAAAAAATGTATAATAAATATAAAAAACAATTTGAAATTTTAATTGGAAAAAAAAAAGAAAAAAATAATGAAAATAAAACACAAAATAATTGGAAAGATGAAGAAATTGTTGATAAAATTCAAACAATTTCTGATTGGAAAAATATTAAATGGTTTAAACCTAATAATAAAATAATGAGTGATAAAAGAAAAAAAATTGAATTATTAAAATGTTTAGTAAAAGATTGTAATGATGTTAAAAAAGAAGAAAATAAAATAAAAGAAGAAATTGAAGAAAAAAAGAAAAAAACAATTAGAATGGAATTATTAAAAAAAAAAACAAATAAAAAGAAATTAGTTTCAAATAAAAATAAAACAATGTTATTAAGTAAATATCCAATAGATAAAAATTTTTATGATTTTAATATGAAAATATTTCCAAAAAATTTACCATATTCAAACTCAGCTTTAAATATTTATAATACAAGCAATCAAATAAATAATGAAAATATTGAAAAATCAGAAAAAGAAATTTTTCTTGAAGCATATAAAAATGTAATTTTAAAAGAAGAAAAAAAAAATAAAAAAAGATGTTTAAGTGGAAATATAAATAATAGTTTAATAGAATATCATTATTATCATCCAGGAGTTTATAGACAATTTATAGAAAAAAAAATTCAAAATGAATCATCAAGAAAAAATAGTTCTAATGAAGGATCAAATAGTAAAAGAAGTGAAATTGAAGAACTAATTTATGCTTGGTCTTGTTGTCTCAATAGAGATAGATTTTCTAAAGGTTGTAGTTGTAATGTAATTAAAAGAAGAAAATGGAATTATGATTGTGCATAATATATTATTTTTATTAGTTTTTTACATTTTTTATAATTGGGATTTAATTTTTTTGTTTATTATAATTATATTATTTTATTATATTATAATTTAATAATTATTTTTTCATAAAATGAATAGCTTAAATGAAAATCAAATTATTGAAAAAAATAATGAAAATGAAATAACAAATGAATTGAATGCTCAAAATTATGATAATAAAAATATTAATGAAGAAAATATTATTGATAATGATAATATTAATAATATTAATTTTTTTTTAATGGATGAAATTCAAATATTAGATTATTTAACAGAAAATAAAATTGATGAAAATATAATTTCACAAATTAAAGAACTTAAATTAAATTCAAAAGATTTAATTTATATTTCCAAAAAAGATGAATTATTAAATAAAATATGTAATAATGATTTTCATTTAAAAAATATATTTCTAAATTTTATAAATTCTGAAATTGAAAATGCATTAAAAATAAAAATAACACTTGATGACAATAAAGAATTAATAATAACATTAGAAAATGATCCAAATTATACTTTAGAAAATATAACTCATAATTTAGGGATAATATTAAATAATTCAAATAAACTATATTTAACTCCATTTTCAAATCAAAATGAAATTCTTCTTCCAAATATTAAAATAATTCCAAGAATATTATCAAATCCTGAAAAATATACAAATTTAAAAATCTTTGATTTAAAAAATATAAAAGGAAATTATAAAAATTCATCAAATGATAATAACTTAAATCAAGGATATTCATCATATAATACATATATGGCAACACAAAGTGTATTACAACCAAATATATATAATTCAGGTTATTCATCTATAAATTTACATAATAGATATAGACCTGGTCATCTCTCCAATCAAGATAAAAATAATAATAAAATAAATGATAGTGTATATTCAACTTTAAATATTTTAAGTCAAAGTAATAATTATACAATGAAAAATCCTGATAATTCATATAATAATAATTTAAATAGTCAAATGTATAATTATTCAAGTAAAGTAAATGAAAATGATTTAAATACAAATGATTATTCATCATGGAATTATTCAATTCCAAATAAAGAGATTAATGAAAATAAATATAATTATTCAAATATTAGTTCAACACTAAAACCTAATAATCAATATACAACAAATATTAAAAATTCTGAATATTCCACTTCATATAAAATTGAAAATATAAATAATGAAATAAATAAAGACCAAAAACCAAATCAAAAAACTAGTTATCAAAAATATTCAAATTATAAAAGTTAGTCATCAAATAAATAAATAATTTATTAAATAATTTTTTTTAAAGGGTTAATTTTTACTTATAAATTTATAATATTTTACTTTAAATAAAAGAAATTAAAATGTCAGAAAAAGCAAGAGCTCTTTTAAGAAAATTACGTTCAGAAAGAAATCATTTAAAAACAATTTCATATTCAGCAGAAAAAACAAAAGAAATTGGAAATAAATTTTTGCTAAAACTAACAAAAATAAATAATCAAAAAGAAGAAAAAATAGAATTAGATCCACTTACTTATTTTGATAAAAAAAGAATAAAAATAACTCCAATGAATGTGAATGAATATATTCATCATTCAGATAATGAAAGTGAAGAAGAAATAATTAAAAGAAGCCCAATAAAAAAAATGCGTCATAGATTAGTTAATAATCCAATTGAAAATTTTAATTTAAATATTAAAGATATATTACAAGCTAAAAAAAATTTAGTTAAAAAAACTGAACTTGATGTAAAAGAAATGTTAAGAAAAGATGAAGAACAATTAAAAAAAGAACATGAAAAAAGAATTGAAAGTATTAATAATTCAAAAAGTGTTTCTAAAGATAAAGATGATATGAGTTTTCAAGTAAGAAATGAATTAATTAAAGAAATAAAAAAAGAATTTTCAGAAAATGAAAATATGGAAAATGAAAATAATAATGATTTAAAAAATAAATGTTTAAGTCCAAATAGAATAAATAGATTGGAAATGAGATTAAAAAAAGCTAGAAAACAATATGTTGAAATTTATAGAAAGAAACAAAAATTAAATTTGGGTGAAGATATAATTAGAAAAGCAAAAGATTTAGAAGAAAAAATTAATATTCCTAAAGAATTAGTTTGTAAAATACATGAAATATTAGAATCACTTAAACTTCCTGAAAAATGTATTATTGATGATGAAGTTTCAATATTAAATAATGATTCATATAATTATAATAAACCTTCTAAAAAATTAACAAAAGATGAACTTTTATTTATTATGACAAAAGACATAAAAAATAATTAAATTCATATATAAATTAATATATTATTATATAGTAATATAATATAAAATGAAAAATTTAAAAATTGAAATAGTATTTAATTAATAATATAAATAAAAAAATTTTATTTTAAATTAAATATTTAAATCCAAAGTTTTTATATGAAAACATTCACCTCCTAAACTTGGATCAAATCTAGCTTGATAATATTTACCATTATTACTAATTACTATAATAGTTTTATCAGGTCCAAAATGACAAATACTTTTAACTTCTTTAATTCTATATTGTGCTAATGACCATTCACTATTAAAATACCAATCTTTAATTTTGAACAACTTACCAAAAGTACTAAAAATACTTTTTGGATTTTTCGGTTCTTCATTATCATTTTTTTTACTAAAATAATTATCTTTATCATTTTCATCTTTTTCTTCTTTTTCATCTTTAAAACTTTTATTTGCTTTTCTCAAAGAAAAAATATGAATAGTTTTCTTATCACTACTACAAGCAATAAATTTACTAAAAGCATCAAAACAAATACAATAAATTTGAGCATGATCACTACCTCTTCTTAATTCTTGAACTAATTCCCCATTATCACTTCTAAATAATCTAATTAAAGTTCCTTTTTCTGAACAACTAGCAATTAAAGTACCATTTCTATTCATTGTTAAAAAAAAAATTTTTGAATCATGAGCATTTATTATTAAAGTATTTGATTTTTCTCCAAATGATTTTATTTGAATATAACCTTTTGTTCTAAAAAATGGATATGCAATTATTGTTTTATTTTCTATTAATGATAAAGCGAAAATACCTTTTGGATTATCAAATGTTTCTAAAGGCTCACTTAACATATCTAAAGAATATAATTTAAATACATATATTTTATTTTGACAAATTATGAATATTATATCTTTTTTTAATTTAACATTATTTATTGTTGATTTTAATCTTAATTCACATATTTGTTTTTTTTGTTGATCATCCCATATAATTACTTTATTTAAAGGAAATTTTGGGTTTTGTCCACCTCCAACTAATGCAATTATATTTGTTTTAAATAATAATTCCACTAAACCAATTCCTCCATTTAAATCTATAATTAATAAATATATTAAATATTTTGATTATGTACTCCTTGAAATTAAATCTTTAAATGGACATGAATTATATATATGAAAACCGTATTCTGTTCCTATTGTAAATAATGATGCATCTTGATTAAAACCAAAAAATAATATTTTATTATTAGGTTCTGATACTTTCATTAATTCTGGTTCCATTTATTAAAATTTTTATTTAATTAGAATTATAAAATCTTAATTTTAATTTATTATTTATTTTGTGTATAATATATTATTTTTAATCATCTTCTAAGTCTGAATCTGATAATAATGGATTATTATTTAATTGTTCATTTTTGTCTTTTGTTTTTTTATTTGTTGGAATTTCTTTTTCTTCTTTTTGTAATATATCATTTTCTTCTTTGTTAATTTCTTCTTCAATTTGTTTTAATTCTTTTATTTCATTTATTGTTTCTTTATTTTTTTTTTCAATTTTTTTTATTTGTTTTTCAACTTTTTCATATTTTATTGATTCTTTAAATTCATCTTTATCTTCTTGAATAATATCTAAATTTTTTGAAAGTGCTTTTGATTTTGATGTATCATTTAATCTTTCAATAACATCTTTTGCTAAATTTTCTGCATTTGTTATCCTTTGTTGAAAATTAATTGCATCATTTATTTTTTTTTGGAATGCTTCTTTTATTTTTGGGTCTAAAAAATTTTTTTCTTGAAATTTTTTATTTAATATATCAATTTGTTTTTTTAATTCTTTCACTGAATCACTTTCTTCAAATTTTTTTTTATTTTCTTTATTTTTTTTTATATATACATCACTTGTTTCTACGAGTTTTAAAAGTGAATTTTTAAAAAATTCATTTGATTTTTTTTCTAATTCTTGAATATGATCTAATGTTGATTTAGTATCAATATTTAATTTTTCTTTATATGAATTATCTTTTTTTTCTTCTTTTTCTTTTTCATCATCTTCTTCACTTTCTTCTTCATTTTTTTCTTCATCATTATTTTCTTCCTCATTTTTTTTTTCTTCTTTTTCTTCTTTTTTCTTTTCTTCTTCAGGTCCTTTTTTTAATTTTAAATAATAATTATAAATATATTCAAGTGATTTTAAAGAAAATTGATTTTTGCTTTTGAGATTACCTTCTTCTATTAAAAGAAATCTTTCTCTATCCTTTATATCTAATTTATCAATTCTTTCTATTTTCTCACAATTTATTATTAATTGTGAACGATATTTGAAATAATCATTTTTTTCAAATTTATCAAAAAATGGATTGTAATAACAATAAATTAAAACAAGAGTTTTTGGAATTTCTTTAATGTCAAAATTTGAAATATAATTATCTGTAATATCTAATATTGCTAAACTTTTTAAGTTTCTTAAATTTTCAATTTTTTGTATTAAATTTGAACTTAAGTTTAAAACTTCTAAATTAATTAAATTATCTAAACCTCTAATTTCAGTAATATAATTTTTCATTAAATATAATTCTTTTAAATTAATATATTTATCTAAATTATCTATTTTTTCAATTTTTTTCAATTGAATAAAAAAAATTTCAGATTCCATTAACATTTTATCTTCTTCTTCTTCAGTTAAGTTATCCAAATTTTCTTTTTTTGATGTGTATTTTTCTTCTAATGATTTATATAATTTCAAACAATCAAATATTATTTTTTTATCTAAAACAATTTCCTTTCTTTGTATTTGTTGATCAATCAAATTATTTTGATTTTCATTTACGTCTACATTACTTATTGATACATCTGTATGAGTTTCATTATTTGAAGTAACATTAGTTTGATCATCATTCATTTTTTTATTTAAATTAATTAATTAATTTTTATGCCAAATAAAAAAATATTTATATTATAAATTTTTTATTCATATTAATGAAAATAATTAATTTAAACATAATTTAAATATGAAAATATCATCAGGATATAAATTTTTACATTTCCTTAAATTAAATGTATATAAAAAAGATATAATATTTCATAGGGTATTCCTTTTCCTAAGCAATATAATAATATGGAACAACAAAATATTGCCCCAAATATAATAGTTACTAATATTTCAAAATATTTAATATATCAAATGAGAAAAAATCCAAAAAATTCAAAAAGTAAAATAATTTATTATAAATTTAGTTTTTGCTGATAATTTCATGAATAATTTTGTAAATAAAGATAATGAAAAAGTAATGAAAATTTTATATCAATTAATCCCAATTTATGAAAGATCATTGAGAAAATTAAAATTAAAATACTTGAATAAATTTAGATTCAAAGCATGTAAAAGAAGTTTAATTTATTATCAAAAACATGATTTAATGAGTAAAAATGGTGATATATATGAAAAATTATATCAAGAATATAAAGATTTAATATTTAAAAAAGATGAATTAAATCAAAAATATGATATAGAGGAAGCTAAAAAATATCCTTTTACTCCAAAAATAAATAATATACTTTTCAATTATCCTAAAACAAAATATATTAATTCTTTATCAATATCAAGTAAAAGTCCAAAATCAAGATATGATAATGATAATGATAATGAAAAACAACAAGAATATGATTATTGTTTAAAAAATTATTCACAAAGTCATAATAGAAATCATGGTATATCATTAGGAGATTCTCGATCTTTAAAATATAATTCATTAAAAAATTTAAATTATAGAGATGATATTGAAAATTATAGTCCTATAAAAAAATATAATAGATTAACATTATATAATGATGCAAAATCAAATTATCGTTTAACTAAATTAACTAAACCAAAAATAAAAAAAAATTCAAAAAATACTCCTGATTTTCTAAGACCAACATATTATTTAAATAAAGAAAATCTTTCAGTATCATTAACAACAAATAAAAGAATGAATAAAAATAATCAAATTAAAAAAAATACAAATAAAAGAAACAATAAACAAAAATTAGTAAAAAGAAAAAATTCTCAAAATAGTAATTTACAAATTAATTTAAGCGAATATAATTCAATAAATAGTTTTTCTTCACCAAATGTAACAGATAATTTATCAGTTTTATTTTCTACTCGTTTATATAAAGAAAAAATTGATTATAAAAATAATAAAAAAGCAAAGAATACAATATTAAATTTACATAAAAAAAGTCAAAAATCATTAGTAGAAAATTCAACTTCAACAAATATATGTGAAAAAGGAACAAATTATTATTCTGAAAAACAAAGTCGAACTGAGCAATTATCAAATTTGAATTTATTTGAAAGTTTTCCAAATAAAAAAGAAAAAAAGTCAAATAATAATAATTTAAATAAAAATATTCAAAATCAAAAACAAAGAGATTTTTTCTATACTTTTAAAACTGGGAAAATACCATATAATTCAATATATCTTTCAAAATCTAATATTCCTCAAAGTATATCAAGTAAAAGTACAAACTTCCTTTCTCCAAGATACGATTCTCAAACAAATTATGATAGAAATAAAAGTCAAAGAATAAGTAGTCAAAATATAAATAATAATAATAATATTGATTTTGATTTTTCTAATGATGAAAGTTATAAAAAATTATCAACTCAAAATTCAAAATATAAAAATATTGATGATAGTTATGGAAAAAATCATATTTTTAAAAATATTGAAATATCAAGTGGTGTTGTTAATGAATGTGTGATTAATAATTTAATAAATAATAATGATATTAGTAGGAGAAGTAGTCATGTATCACTTCAAACAATTTCAGACTCAAAATTATTGGAAATGGCTAATTATTATATTACTACTGATGAATCTTTTGATAGATATATGGCAATGAGAAGTAATTTTAAAAGAATTAATAAACCTAAAAGTTCTTCAATTAAATGAATTTGATTTTAAAAATGAAATATTTTCTTTCTGATATCATATATTACAGTTATTTTAAAAGGAAATAAAAAAATTATTTAATATAGATTTTAAAATCATAAAAAAATTAATTAAAAAAAAATAAAATAAAAAAAAATATATAATTAAAAAAATATTTATGAACGTAGCACCAAATCAAAACTACAATGTAATAAAAGGATTACAAATATTCATTAATGACATTCGTGAATGTGCAACAAAAGAATCAGAAGCAAAAAGAGTAGATAAAGAATTAGATAAAATAAGAAAAAAACTGAATTCAACAGGTACCCTAACAGGATATGAAAAAAAAAAATGTATCTGGAAACTTCTTTATATATATATCTTGGGTTATAAAATAGATTTTGGTCATAATTATTGTTGTGATTTAATCACAAGTGTAAAATACAGTGAAAAAATGGCAGGTTATATTGCAATGAGTATTTTATTTAAAGATAATACAAATGAACTTGGAATTATGATAAATTCAATTAGGAATGATTTATTTAATAGAAATTCATTTTCTCAATCAATGGCTTTGACTTTAGCTTGTAATTTAAATAATATTGAATTAATTGATGCTATTGCAGAAAGTGTTTTTACTATTGTTACTAAATATCAAGAAAGACAACCTTATATTATTAAAAAGGCTTTAATAACTCTTGGGAAAATTTTCAAAATGAAAAAAGATTTACATGATCCTGGAAGATTGGCTGGGAGTTTATATAAAATGGTTGATATGAGTAATTTTGAATGGTTACTTTCTATTGCTACTCTTGTTTATAATTGTGTTTGTATGTTTGGAACTAATGGTTATGAGAAGGTTATTATAAGATTATTAAATGATATTTTACATTCATTTATTGAGAAGAAAAAAGATTGTCCTGATGAGTATATTTATTATCATATTAAATGTCCTTGGTTACAAATTAAAATTTTGAAAATTTTAGAATTATGTGATACTAATATGTTTGATGATAATTCTTTAAATAATTTAAAGGAATATATAGATTATTTTGGTAAGAAATCAAAAACTATTGTTACTGAATATAAAAGATTCCAAAGATATTATGCAGAATATTGTATATTTTTTGAAATTGTTAATATAATTGATCATTTTAATTTAAAAATGCATTTCAAAGTCTTTGATACATATGTTGGTATTTTAGGTTCATTTTTAATGGATGATTCAAAAAGATTTCCTAATACAGATATTAATACTAAATATCTAGCTTTAGATGGAATGGCAAAATTAAGTAAATATTCAAATGGTAATAAAATATTAAAAGATCACAGTAATATAATATTACAAAGTTTAAGAGATAATGATGTTTCAATTAGAAGAAGAGCTCTTGATTTATTATTTTTAACATGTACACAAGAAAGTGTTAAAATGATTTGTAAAGAATTATTAATTTATTTAAAAGAAGATGAACCACAATTGAAAGAAGATATTACTTTGAAAATAGCAATTTTATCAGAAAAATATGCAACTGATTTTTTATGGTATATTGATGTATGCTTTAAAATGTTAGAAGTTGCTGGTGATTTCGTATCAGATGATATTATTCATAGAATAATACAAATTGTAATTGGATTTGAAGGAAAAGAAGCAGATCAACAAATTCAAATACATGCTTGTGATAAATGTATTAATTTACTAAAAAAAGACTATATTTATGAAAGTGTTGTAAGATTATCATCTTTTATTTTAGGGGAATTTGGTTTTTTAGAATTTAAAAAAACTGAAATGGAAAGTCAAAGTAATAACAATCCAGACTTTGAAATAATGACTTTAGAAAAACAAGCAGATTTATTATGGAAACATACACCAAATTGTAATAATGTAACAATAAATTGCATTCTTGATGCAATGATGAAATTTACAACATTTGATAGTAATTTTAGAGATTATGCAATACCTAGATTTGAACAATATTTAGAAAGTTGGGATACTGAATTACAACAAAGATCAGTTGAATATATTATTTTAAGTAAATTAGATAATGAAGATCCTGAAATTCCAAATATGACTGAAATTAGACAAAAAGTTTTTGGAAGAATGCCACTTTATCCTGCTTCTTTTTTTAATAATTCAATGTTAATGAGGAAATTACAAAAAAGTGGTAATTCAATTTATTCAAATAAACAAGAAAATAAAAGTAATGTTAATAATAATTTAAGTGAAGGTAATGTTAATAATGCAAGTAATTTACTTAAAAATTCATCAAATATAAATCAAAATGAAAACCCATATATTAATAATGAATTATATAAAAAAGATCCAAATGGTTTTGCAGCAAAAATGAATAAATTTCCTCAAAATGCAGTTTTAATAGATAAGAATTCAATAAATAATTTCGAAATGTTTAAATCATTATTAACAAGTGGAAATAGTCAAAGTGGAATAATATACAGTGATCCAAATTCAATTAAAGTAAGTTTAATGATAAAAAGATTAGATAAAGGAGTATTAGGATTTATATTTGCATTCACACCATTTTCATCAGGTAATGAAAAAGTAGAAAATATAGAATTTACATTAGGAAATTTTACATCAAACGAATCATTAATGATATCAATTAGTAAAGTAAAATATGATAATGTACCACAATTAATGATGAAAGTTCAAATAAATGAAATGTTTGAAGAACCACCATTAATTAATTTAAAATGTAATTTAGGAATTAAAAATGTAGAAGCTCAATTTTCGATTCCTTTATTAGTAACTAAATTTTTAGAACCTTATGAAACAACTGTTGAAAATTATACTCCATTATGGTATGAATATACAAATTCTACAAGTGATAATTATGGGAGAATGGATTCTATTATGTATAATCCTATGGCAAATTCTGGTAGAAGTATCATGGATTTTTTAAAGAAGTTTGGTATGTTAATGCAAAATTTAAATTTTAAAGTTTTTGCACCAGAAGATAGATTTAATTTCCATGAGATTGAAGGATGTGCTGTTTTTAATACCAAAAATACTTCTATTCCTATTTTGTTTCAAGCTTCTTTTCTTCCTTCTATGAATGAAGAGTTTAGATTTAGTTTGAGATGTAAGAATAATGATTTGAATATGTATCAAAATTTACTTTTAGATATTTATTCTGTTGTTAAAATGTGGGTTAATCCAAATTAAAATAAATAATAATTTAAATAATTTTTAAATAAAAAATTAAAGAAATTAAATAGAATTTAATTTTATATTTCAAAATAAATTTAAAAGTAATAAATGAATTAATTATTATTTATTTCAATAGTTTTTACTTTCAGATTATTTTCATTTTTTAATATTTTATATTACCAATAAAATATTTATTTTATAATTTCTATTTTTTTATAATTATTGAATAATATGAAAAAAAGAAAAGTAATTACCTCAGATGATGAAAATTCTGATTCATCTGAAAATGAAATACAAACTCCTAATTATAATAGTTCTATTTCAACAAATATTTCAAATACAATGTCATCTAATTTATCAAATTCATTTTCTTTATTAAATATTAGTAATAAAGAAAAAAATAAAAATACAATTCTAGAAAAAATAAAATCCAAGAATTCAATAATATGTTCAGATAATGAAGATTTTAAAATTTCAATTTTAAAAACATTTTTAGATTTAAATAAAAATTCAAAAATAATTGTTTTAGTATTAGATATGAAAATATCAAATAAATTTTCAGATTTATTTAAAGACTCAAAAATAGATGCTTCATATTTACAAGGTAAAAAAGGTAAAAAAATAAAAAATAATTATAAAGAATTTCAAAATTATTTTATTAAATCTGATATTTATTTTGCAAATCCTGATGTTTTTTATAAATTATTATCAATTGGTTTTATAACTATTTTTGATATTCAGTTTATAATTTTTGATGAATGTCAAAATTGTATTGGAAATCATCCATATTATTTAATAATGACAGAATTTTATTTATTTTATTTAACAAATGGAGATGAATTAAAACAAAAATTACCAAAAATTATTGGATTAACTTCATTTCCTTTTAAGAAAATTTATCAAACTGATGAAATAATGATAAATGAAATGAAAAATTTATGTGAAAATTTAGATTCTCAAATTATTATTGATCCTGAATGTTTAAATTATAATATTTCTAATTATTTTATAAATAATGATTGGTTTATTGAATATAGTAGTCATAAAGATAATGATAAATATGAAAAAATGCTTCAAGTTTTTTTACAAATATTTTTTAAACCTTTTATTGAATTAGCTTTAGAAAATTATATTATGATTACAAGGGAAGAATTAAATGAAAACCTCAAAACAGAAAAAATAAATGAGTATTTAAAATATATTAATAAAATTTTTAATGCAAAAGATTTTGATGAATTTATAAAATTTCAATCTTTAGAAAAGGAACTTTCAATTAATTGGGAAATTTCTACATTATATAAAAAATATGAAAAAATTGAAAGACAATTATTTTTAATATTTGAAAATTTAGATATTTATTCATTAAATGAATTCTTCAAAGTTTATTTAGAATTATATGAAAATGAATTAAATAAAGATATATCTATTTTATCTAAAAATGAAATAAAAGCTATAATAAAAATATTTAATAGAATAAGAAGTGCAATTGATCTATTAATAAATAAAAAAAATTTTATATATCAAACCAATAAATTTGAAAAATTATTAAATTATTTAAATAATAATAAAAATTCAAAAATAATAATTTTTGTGAATCAAAGAATAATAGCAAATATTTTGGAGAAAAGATTAAAATTGGAAAATAATGATAATGTTTCTTCAATAATTGGAATAAATAACAATGAAAATTTGCAACTTATATATAATCCATCTAATTCAATAAAAGAAATTGAAAATAGTACATTAAATTTTCAATCAAAAGAAAAATCAATATTAATAACTACTTATAATTTTGAGGAATTATCAAATATGAAATATGTAAATCTTTTTATTGTATATTCTGAATTTTCAAATAACAAAAATTATTCTTGTTTAATTGATAGAGTTAATAAAGAAAAAACACAATATTGTATTTTTACTCAAAATATTAAAAAAATATCTGACACAATTAATAATTATTTTTTATTAAATAATAAACTGATTGAATTATTTAAAAAAGATATTTGTTTTGAATTAAAATCTCAAACATATATTAAAGATAAATTTAAAGATTTTAAATATTTTTATTATATCCCTGAAACACAAGCAAAATTAACTTTAAAAAATGTTAATATTATTTATAATGAATGTATAAACTCATTTGAAAATAATAATATCAAATTAAATATAACTACTGATTTCATTGAAGATAATTCAAAATATAAATGTAGGATTTTAATTAAAGGAAATGGGTTGAAAGTAAATACAATTATTTCTAATTCTCATAATGATAAACAAAGCGCTGAAAGTGAATGTTTTATGCGTTTTTTAATAAATTTATATAAAAAAAAAAAAATTGATAATAATTTCAGGGTTATATTGTAATTTTTATATTATTTTTTCATATATAAACTTACAATATATAGAATATATATATAATATATTATAATTAAATTCTATTTTTAAGTATTTTTTTGGAAATTTTTCATATATTTTGTAAAAGTACTTGTGAAATGTTTTTGAATTAAATTTGACATTAAAAATTCATCTCCTTCATCATCATATTCACTTTCATCATCTCTTTTTTCAAATTTCATCATTAAATTACTATTTTTTTGGAATAGAGGATTATTATTAATTAAATAAAGTTCATCTTTAATTTTAATAAGTTCATTCTCATCTAAATAATTATAAATCAAATAAAATTTTATCATTATTTTATATATTAACATTTGCATTTTTTTAAATGAATAATCAAAATTATTTTCATTTTTGAATAATAATTTTCTAATTCCTCTAATTAAAACTCTAATTTTAAGATACTTTAAAGATTTTAAATAATTTTCAGAATATTTAACTCGATTAGGAAGAATAATTAAAGCTCTTTCTAAATCTAAATTACCTTCTATATCTGCTAATTTATCTAATAATATTCTAAATTTTGTTTTAAAAGATTCTTTTAAATATTTATTTTCTAAATTAATTGAACTTGATGTCATTATATCTCTTTTATTTCTTCCATTTTCTGATTCAATAAAAGAGTCTTGACTCATACTGTTTATTCTTGTTAAATTATAATTACTCATTGAAACAGATCTTGAACTTTTATTCTCTGATTCTGATATTAAATCCATTTTTTTTTTTTGAAATAAATTTAATCTTTCATATATTTCATATAATGATATAATTTTTTTCTTTTCTTTAAATCTTAAATCACATATAACTCTTCTTAATTCTAAAATATAATCTTTTGTAAATTCATTTTCATATAATGGACTATTTTCAACTAAATTTTCTTTGTAACATATTATCCAAAAATAAAATAAATCTTGACCAAAAATAAATATTAATTTAAAAGGTAGCAAAAGTATATTAATTATAAATCTCATTTTTCTTTTTTTTTCAACACATCCTTTTTCATCATATACTGATTTATACATACAATCATAAAAAATATGATAATAACTTTTAAACAAAGTAAAAGGATAGCATAAAATACCTAAAATAATAATATATATAAAATATATTATAGCTATAAATATATAAGATATTTTACAAAACATTTCATTATAATATTTGCAATCCAAATAATTATCAAAAAAAATAATAATAATATTAAATATCACAGCAACTATGTTTATAGGAGGAGGTAAAAAAATTAAAATTCCATAATTATCATCCCATTTAATATCTTCATGTATTAAAATAATCATAGCTCTGCTTTCAGCATCTGCATTTTCTTGTGCATTATTAAATAAATTATTAATTATACCTACAATTAAATTAAATAACATTATATTTGATATAGTTGTAAATGCCATTAATAGAATATAACCAAAAATTTTTAATTGTGTAAAACCTTCAAAATCAACTTGTCCAAAAGCAGTTCCAAAAAGTGTCATAAAACTATTATATATAAATTTAAAATCTGGATTAGAATTTTGAAAAAAAATTGTAAAACATTGTCCAAATAAAAATAAAATGCATATTACAATAACCATAAAAGCAAAAACTTGCCAAAATATATTAATTAATATTCTAATAAATGGACCATAAATATATGTAATTGATATTAATTGCATTACTCTTAACCATGACATTATTAATATTATTGAAACTAAAATTGATTCTATAAATTCATAATTTTTATCCTTTTGTTCTGAAGATAATTTTTCTGGTAATCTATAATAAAGTAAAACTATACAAATTAAAGTAGTAACAATTATTACTAATTCTAAAGTATTAACTTGGATTTTTCTTTCTGATTTTAATAAAAAAATATATCTAAATAAAAAATCTGTGCAAAAACATATTAAAAAACTATTTGCTAATTTAACTTTTAATTCAATTCTATCATTGTTATAATAATATTCATCAGGTAAAGTATAAACAATATATTCATAATAAAAACAAATAATAAAATAAAAAATAGTTTTTAAAAAAAATCTAGATGAAGTATTATATTTATAACAATAATACTGAAAAGTAAAATAAGTACATTTAGGATGATAATCAACAGAAGTCACTTGTTGAAAAGACTCATAAGTATTATTAGTAATTAGAATTCTACTCATTCTCAAAAATCTAAAACAAGTATATTCATAACCATTTCCATACCATATTTTTTGTACAATCCCCCCAATACTATTATCAGTTAATAAATTAAAAAATTTATTTTCAGCATAAATAGATAAAGCATTTCTTCCTTTATGGTCAAATTGTTCTCTTAAAAAAAAATTAAGTGAATCCTCATCTTTAATAGAAGATTGAATTTTTTCACCTAATTCTAATATTTCATCAGCAACAGCTCTTGCTTTATACATTAATTTATTATTTAATTTACCTAATTTTAATAATAATTCAGCAGCTAAACCAATAAAAAGTAAAGGTTCTTTACATTTTGTTAAAGCATCTTCACTTGTTGTATAAACTAATAAAAAAGAAAAAATTTTATGAAAATTATTTCTATTTAAACATTTTTCTTCGATACTATTTAATAAACATAATGCATCACAAACATATTCTCCAAATCTTAATTGTTCAATTAAAACACTTTGTACATTAATTTGAAAATCAATTTCTTCTAAATTTTCAACTTTAATTTCATGACATGAACTTCTTCTTATTTTATTTCTATAAGTTTTTTTTCTCCTTGGAGTAATTTTAATATTATTATTTTCCATTAAATTTTCAGATGATTTATAAGTTATATTTTGTTTACTTTTACTATTATCATCAGATTTATTAATTGAATCATTACTATATTTTGTTGTAACATGAGGACAAAATCCACTTTTTCTAAAATGATTATCTTTTAGATTTGATCTTTTTATTGGAGAATAGTCATTTTCACTTTTGTATCCATCATCTGTTCCTGATATCGAGCCTACTGTTATTAAACTTATTTTATCTATTTCTTTTGAATTATTCATATCAATTGTTAATGCAAAAGATTTTTTTTTTCTTTTATCTATTACTGTTGATGATGATAATGTGTTTCTTTTTTTAATTTTTTTGTAATCTTCCAAGGAATTTAAAGAGAAAAGATTTATTGATATTTCAGTTTCATTATTTGATAAAGGGGTTATTAAATTTATTCTTGGGGTAATTTTTGTTATTGAATTTTTTTTTAATTTTTTCGGACGATGGAATTTATCTTTTATTCTTGATAATATACCTTTTTTTTTGTTTTTATCTATTTTATTTGAATGATATCTTTTTATTATATTTGTAAATGCTTTCATTGCTTGATTATTTTGAAATATATCTTCTTCTTTATATTTTTTAGAGTAAAATTGTTTTGATTTTAATTTAGATAATGTACTTATTGGCATTAAACTTGTATTTGAAACATAATTTGATATAATTGAATTTTCGGTATTTTTAATTACATTTGAAGAATTTAAAAACTTTTTTGAAATTCCACTATTATAAATACTATTATATGTATTATTATACAAATCATTATCGTCTGTTGTTAAATTATCATCAGAATAATTATTTTTTGCGGCTAAAGATGATTTTGGTTCTTGTAAAAAATTAAGTATTTTTTTTCCTCCTCTTGAATGTTTAAAAGTTGCATTTTCTATAAATTCTCTTTTTGATTTATATTGAATTTTAGATATCCAACCAATATAATCATCTGAATTTGGAGGTGGACTATTTAAATATATTCTACAAACATAAAATTTTAATAATTCTCTTGCTAATCTAAAATATTTCTTTATTAAACATATTTGCATATATTTAGGTTTTACATTTGATAAATTTAATGATAAATCCATTATATCAATTGATATATCTTCATCATAATTTAAGCATAATTCATATATTTCTATTGGAAATGATGTAAATTTTCTATGTCTTTTATATTGCTCTAAAAAATATAATACTAATTCTTTTATATCTGATTTAAAAAAAATTTCTAATAATTCTCTTAATGAAGTTACAAAATTTAATTTGAAGTCATTTTGTATTTTTCTTATTCTATGATTTATATTATTAATTGTTTCTGAATATTCACTTAATTTATTATGTAAATTATATTTTTGCTCTTTTTGATATATTTCATTAAATTGATTCGTTTGTAGATAAAATTGATAAAATTTCCTTTCTGTTCTTAAATTATTTAATTTAATTTTATTTTCATAATAAATAGTTTCAATTAAATTTTTACTTTTAATTAAATCAAGATTACATTCATATAAATTCCATAAATTATATACTTGCTCTTCATTCATTTTTTTTCCTATATTTTTCCATATTCTACCTTCACTTGTAATATAACAAAATTCAACATTTTGTAAAATTAATTCAAATCCATAATAAAATTTCCTTCTTGCTGCATTATTTAATATTTTTCTAAATACAATAATCTCACTTTGTGTTAAAGACTCAAAATATTTTTTTTCAATTGTATTTGTTAAAAATGTGTCAAGATTAAAGTCATCAATAAAATCACATTCTTCCATAAAAGTTTTAAAATAATCATAATATTTTTGTTTAATTATTTTAGAAGTATTTTTATATCCTAATAAAGAAAGAAATAATATTTCAACATCATATTCTATATTATATATATTTTCTTCTTCTAAAATTATATTTTTAAATTGTTCAATAGTGCTATTTAAAAAAGATAAATCATTAAATAAAAAAGAATTTTCTGTTATAATAAAATAAGGATAAGTTTTCTTTTTTTCAATTCTTGGAAAATGAATTAAACCTTCTTCTTCATGTAAATGAATTTCTGTTGCTATTACTAATAAATTTAATATTATATTATTTCTTGTTATTATCATTAATTTATTTTCTCTTTTTTTAGATTCAGAATTTTCAAGATGTAAATTTAAATAATCAAATATATTAAAATCAGGAAATTCTTTCATTGTAAAAAGTATATCTACATAATTATTAGTAAATAAATTTTTGTATTTTTCTTTGAATTTATGAATCTTTGATTTATTATGATAAAAAGTAAAAAAAAATGTATTAATTAATGATATATTTGATTCAAAATATACAATTTCACTTAAAGATAAAATTTTTCTTGGTGCATTTTGTGGTTGAGAATAATATGATAAAAAATTATTTATTGATATATTATCTAAACTATCTTTTGTATTTACATTCTTTCTTTTATATCCTAAATACATTGAATTATAACTTTGTTTATGATTAATAAATCTTTTATCATTGTTCATATCTGAAAGAGTTTCAACATTTGGTTTATTAGATGGACTCAACATTATTCACTATGTTTTATTAAAAATATTATTTATATAAAATTTTTTAGTACATTTTAATTAATTGTTTAAAAAGTAAAAATTAAATAAATTAAAAAATGTTAACAAAAGAAACTGAAGCAAAAATTTCAAAAATATTAGTAAAATTATCAGAAGGAGAAAAAATAATTGAAAATTCTAGAAAAGTATTATCAGAAAATATTGATTTTGATTCATATCAAATTTTCAGATATTTAGATACAGAAGGAAAAAATATAATAGATTCAACAAATATTTTAAATTTTTTAAAAAAGAATGGAATATATTCAAATATAACAGAAATAGATTTATTAATAATGTTTTATGATGAAGATAATGATGGTTGTTTATCATATTATGAATTATTAACTTTAATACAAAGTAATACAGTTTCAAAAAGATCAAATCCTTGTTTGAGTGATCAAAAATTACCTTCACATATAGAAAAATTATTAATTAAATTATTTGAAAAAGAAATTGATTTATCAAGAAGTATTCTTTGTTTATTAACAGATTTAAAAACTAGACCAGATTTTAAAATGCAAAATATATTCCATGCATTAGAAAGTTGTGGAGGATTAAATTATGATAGTGTAAAATTTTTCTTAGATAGAAATTGTATTAGAATACAAAAAAATGATATTTTTTTTATATTAAAAAGATTAGATTTTAATAAAGATGGTTGTGTAGATTATTGTGAATTTAATAAATTTTTAGGATATCCTAATAATAATAATGTATGTAATTTTAATTCACCAAAATGTTCTCCCTGTAATTCACCAAATAGGTCTTTTAATAGGAATTTACATTATGATTATTTAAATCCTTTTCCTCCAAGAAGAAAATGTTGTGACAGAAGTAATGAATATAGTCCAATGAGAATATCATATGATGATGATATTAGTGATTTTAATACTAATAATAATAGTAATTTTAGAAATAATAATTATCATCAAAGTATGAATCTTTCACCTAGGTTATCTTTAAGATTTTCTCCAATGAGAAATAATGGAAATAATCGGTTAATTAGTAATAGTTATACTATTGAAAATTGTGATGATTATTATAATTCTAATAATATTAATAATATGTTTTATCCAACTGATAATAATTTTAATACCCTTCAAAAATATTTTATACCTCCAGAAAAAAAACAAAATATAAATAATAATAACATAAATCAAAATTATAATAATATGAATTATCCTAATCAAAATTATAATAATAATATGAATCCAAATAACAATTTTAATAATATTTCCAACAATCAAAATATTAATAACATTAACAGACCATCTCCAAATCAAAATTTCCGAAATATAAATTCTCAAAGAAAAAAATCAAAACCTCCATCAAAAGAAGAACAACAATTCATAGAATTCCTCTGTCAATTAATGTCAGCAGAATCAACCTTAGAACAAGCAAGAATAGATTTATCTCTCAAAACTGATTTCACATGTCAAGATGCCTTTAAAATTTTCGAACAAAACAACAGAGGATTTTTATCAGATGAAGATTTAAAATATGGTTTTGAAGAATTAGGAGTTTGTATAAATGATAAAGATATAAATTTATTATTAAAAAGATTTGATATTGAAAATGAAGGAGTAATTAATTATAATGCATTTTTTGATATGTTAGTTCCCTTTGAAAAAGATTATAGAAATATGGTTGAAAATAGACCTTCTAATTCAAATTTTTCTGGAACTTCTGATATTTTTATGATGAGTACTAAAGAAGTTTTGAGAGATGTTTTAAATTTAATTTTAAATTATGAAAATAGATTAAATGAAATGAAAAAAAAATTTGCTGGAGTGAGAAGTGTTTTAAAAGATATTTTTATGCATTTAGATAGATTAAATGTTGGATATTTTACTAATGATGATTTAATTAGTTATTTGAAGAAAAATAATATTTTTACTACGCTTAAAGATGCAGATTTGTTGTTTATTAGATTTGATAGAAATAGAAATGGGCAAGTTGATTTTGAAGAAGTTGAAAATGAATTTCAAGTTGAAAATTAATTTAAATAATTTTTTTTTTATTTTTTTTTTAATAAAATTATTTAAATACATTCTTATTGATATAATTAATCTATTAATTTATTTTGTTTTTTCATATATATCATCTAATTCAAATATTTTTACTAATTCTTTTTCTCTATAAAATTTTGCTCTTAATAAATTACCTTTATTATCTGTTCCTGGAAATCTTTCTTTTTCTTCACCATTAACAAATAATATTATATATGGAAGACTTATTTTCATTCCAGTTATATTTATTTTTAATTTTTTACATAAATTTTCATTTAAATCAACATCAATTTTTGCAAAATTTAAAGACTTAGTTAAATATTTAAGTGATAATTTAGCAAAAATTTCTTCAGTATATAAACAGTCATCACTATAATTGGAATAAAAAATACAAAACCAAATATTTTGAATATTATCTTTAAATTTAGATTGTCTTACATTTATATTTTTATCAGTCATAACAATTTGATTAAATAATTGTTCATTTTGAATATAAACTATATTAGATGGACCATTATATCTAGGGGGTTTAAAAAGTAACCAAACTGTTATACAAAGAAACATATACCATAGAGATAATTTATAATCTATTATTAATGTTAACATTGCAATTCCACTTTTACAATAAAAAAATACTTCATGAATGTATTTTTTCCAGTTTGTAAAATATCTTAAAAATCTGATTGTTAATATTGTTAATATGAATGTTAAAATTGAATTTTCTCTTTTAAATCCCCATGAATCTTTATAATTGAGCATAAATGTATTACCATAATTTCTTATAAAAGGATACAAAATAATTAATATTATATTAAAAATATAAAAAGGAGTAAAATATTCCCATTTTGAAGACATAAATTTTTTTCAAAATATAATAATAAAAAAAATATAATAAAAAAATAATTAAAACCTAAAAATAAAAAAACTAAAATTAAAAAAATATTAAAAAATTTTATAACAATTAATTTCAAATGAGTCAAATAATTTAAATTAAGTCTTCAAATAATGAGAAAATTTAATGCATCATCAATAAACAAAAACTTAAAAAGTTCAATAATAAAAAAATCCGAAAACTCCTCAATATCTGGTGTAAAAAAATCAAACAAAGAATCAAATTTAATAAGTGAAGATTCCAAAATAGAATCTCCTCAAAAACAACAAGACAAAAACATATCAACATCAGAAGCCTTAATAGATAAATCAATATCAAAAAAAGGAAAAAAACAAAAAAAACAAAAAATAGAAGACGAATCAAAAAATGAATCAAAAAAAGAATCAAAAAATGAATCAAAAAATGAATCAAAAAATGAATCAAAAAATGAATCAAAATTAGAATCAAAAATAGAATCAAAAAACGATATAGAAGAAAAAAAATTAAAACAAAAAGATAAAACATCAAATAATGAATCAAAATCAAACCAATCATACGAAACAAGTTCAATAGCAGATTCAGAAGATATATCAGATGAAGAAACAAATCCTAGAAAAGCTCAAATGGAAAAATCATATTATTTAGCCAATTTAGCAATAAAAATTCAAGATGCTGAAGAAGCAATTAGATACGCTGATGAAATGGCTCTTTTAAGTGAAGAACCATTAACTAGAGAACAAAGAAGAGTTTTTTGTGGTTCAAATTATATTTATATTGAAAAATTAAGAACTGGATTATTGTATTTAAATAAATTATTAATTACTGAACAAAGTGGAAAGAGAATGATTGGAGAAATTAAAGATTTAAAAGAAAAAATAATTATGAAAAGATGTGAACATGTTATTAGAATTATTAATGAGAGTTTATTAACAAAAAAATTAGATAATGAAGTTAAGGCTTTATATTTAAAAATTAAAGGGGATTATTATAGATATATGGCTGAGATTTCTAAAGGAAATGTTTTATATGTTAATAAACAAAATGCTTTTCATTTTTATAATGAAGCTAAAGATCTTGTTAAAGATTTTGATGATTTAAATCCTACTAAATTAAATATTTCTTTAAATTACTCTGTTTTCTTAAATGAAGTTTTGAATAAGAGAATTAATTCTTTTTTTTATGCCAAAGAAGCTTTATATAATGCGTTGAAAAGTTTAAAAAATTGTTCTGAAGAACAATTAACTTCTGAAGATATGAAAGATACTTTAATGATTATTGAAATTTTAAATAGAAATGTTGAAGATTGGTATAAAGAAGAAGTTGGTGATATATTTGAAGATGAAAGAAAAAATAAACAAAAAGAAGATGAAGAAAAAGAAAAAGAAAAGAAAAAGAAAAAACATAAAAAAAAAGATGAAAAAGAAGATGTAAAACAAGAAGAAATTGCACCAACTGAAAAGCAACTTCAGCCAAGGAAAAGTATTTCTGGTCACATCCCAGAAATACCTAATTTAGATTTAAAATCATCATCTCTATTAAATTTAAATGCATCTAATGTTATAAATACAAATCAATATGGTAGATCAACAATTGGAATACCAAAAAAAAATTTATAATTTCATTTTTGAAAAATAAATAATAATAATATAAATTTAAATCATATTTTTAAATTATCAAAAAATAAAAATTATTTTTAATTTTTTATATTTATATTTAAATTTTATAATTTAAATTATAAATAGCTTTGTCCATTTGACAGAGATGGATGAAGACTTCCTTTAGTGTATTTCGATGTAACTTTCGATAATTTTTCAGCAGCTTTTATAACATTTGGAATTCTTACAGGTCCTTGCCAATTTGCATAGGTATGACATAAATCATAAGTAAATTTGGGTATAAATTCAGGAGAATTCATATTACCATATGCAACATGGAAACAAGATGGTGTTGCTGATCCTCCAGTAACTTCTTGAGGTTGAAGATAAAATTCAAAGAATTTTGGATTAGTTATTCCATCAATAACTAATAGTCCTGGGGCTGGATTTTTAAATGGATTAACTTCAAAGAATTTATAATTTGTTTTTGTATTAACTAATATATAATAATACGGAATTGTATTCTTTCCTTTAATAAAACTTTGATCAATATTTCCATTTAATCTTTCTTGTATTTGTATTACTTCATTTGTTAAATAGTCTTTTTGTTGAAGTGAAACTCCTTGTCTATATATAATAACTCCACTTGGTAATGTTTTATTTTTTTTGAAATAGGCTTTAAGTGCTTCTTCTATAAACAATGAAACTTTAAATTCTAATTGTGCTTTATTTTCCTCTTTAATAACTTCTTCCTTATTATAAAATGAAGTAAAATCTTTATCTGTTGTTGCAACCATTGCAACTCCTGTATTATGTCCAAAATGACTTGAATCAATACCAATAACCATTAATTTCCTTTCATAAATATCTTTACTAAAATTGATTTTATAGGAAGCTCCATCTAATTTAGCATTAATTTGAAGAATAATTTTAGAACATACACTCATAGCATTTTTTCTTAAAGAAAAAGTTTTAACAACTTGTGAAATATAACCACAATTCACAAGAGAATGCTTCTTTAATTGAGGATAAATAAAATCATTTCTATCTAATAAAAATAATACAAAATCATATTTGTGATTTTCATAATAATCATCAACAGTAGCAGTCCAATCATTTGCATTATTGCTTCTATCAGGCATTTCAACCCATTCTGGTTCCGATACTGTTATTCCATAACCTTTTGATGCACTTTTCATTGTTTCAAATAATTGTTCTGCTTGTTTATAATTATGTTTTTCATATAAACATAACCAATTATTAAATGGTTTTACTGTTAATGCTTTAAATACTTTTGAACCGATTCCAATTGTTTTATTTTGTCCTGCTGATATTGATGGTGATTCTATATAATATGCTTTAAAGTATTTATCAATTGGAAGGATTTCTATTCCATATTTATCTTTTTTTTCTTTTGCTGAAGGTATTTTAATTTCATCTTTTTCTTTTTCTTTATCATCCTTTGACTTTTTTGGTTTTATTATTTTATTTTCTGTATTATTTAGTAATTTAACAAATTCATTTGTTTTATTAACTCTTAAATCAGGTTTTAATTTTGTATAATTAGCTAATTCTTTCATAAATTGACCATTTTTTATTGCACTATCATTTAATCCTCCGAGATAACTTAACTCAGGAATAAAATAAATTTTGGTATCATTACTTTTTACAACTATTAAAGGCTGTTTTTTATTTTTAATTTGAATATCATGTGCTAATTTATAATAATTTAACAAATTCATTGAATGACCATCTCTATTTATCGTTGTATTTTCAGGATTTTTTTGAAAATCAATATCATCAATTCTATAATTTTTTTTAGCATAACCTACTTTAAATGATCTTCCAATTAAATCATCTTTTATTTTTTGTTGATTTTTTTTATCATTATATTTATTTTCCTCTAAATAATCCAAAATAGTATCTATTGATAAAATTTTATTTTTTAATGTAACATTTAAGAAACTTCCATTCATTGTATATACGAAACTAGTAGTAAAACCTGGGAAAAAATCAACCCTCTCTTTACCACCAGAAATTTCTCTTCTGTTTGTCCTATTTACAAATAAATTTCTATAAAAATCTAAATCTGGATTAGAGCTTAAAATATCTCTAATTAAAGTTTCAATTATTTGTTTTGCTAATTGATCATCTTGAATATTTTGATTTTTTAAAGTAGTAATATTAGAACAAGGTTGAAATGTAATAGTATATTCAGTTTTTCCGTCTTTTCCATAAAGAAATGCATTGACACTTTTTATTTCTTTTATTAATGTAGTTCCATAAATACAATCTCCGCTTTGGAAAAATTCTCCATATATTGGTTTGATTTTTTTCATTGCATATTTAAATAATTTATCTCTTATTGTCATATTTTCATTTGATATTTCTGGTGTTATTGCATATGGATATTGATAAATGTTTAAATCTTTTTGTAAATTGATTTTAAACAAATTGACATATATATCCTTTGAGCCTTTTATATAACTTAAATTTAGTATGTCCATATTAGGACGTGGTAATAATTGGATTTGCTCTAGTTCCATAAATTATATTTTTACTAATTCATATGTATTTATATCATATTTTAATTATTTATTTCTATTTATTTATTGTGATAATCCGATAACGAAAGAATTTATTTATTTCAAAAACAAAAAAAATTAAATTTTTTTTCATAATTGAAAAAAAATAAAATTTGTTTTTTATTAAAGAGTATTTGATGTTATAAATAATATATTCATTTTCAAATATGATGAATGAAAAGGTTATTTGATATACAAATTTTGATTATTTTAAATTATTCTAAAAAAATTTAAATTTTAAATTTTAAAAATAATTAAATTTAATATCCAAATTCGAGTGAATCTCTTTCACGAAAACTTAATGTTTGTTCCTTATTTATCATTTGATTTTTTGAAGATAACTTAACAATTTTATTATAAATTTCTCTTTCATTTTGTGTATAAATTTTAAAATCATTTTTTACACTTGCAACAAAATTTCTATATTTATTTCTTGACATAATTAATTGTTCATAATTAATTTCAGGTATTTTAAATTCATTTTTAAGAATAATTTCATCCATTTTGTTTATATCAAATAAATATTCTATTATAAATTGAGAACATAAACAAAATCTTTCTTTATATAAATTTAAATATTTTTCTAAAACATCATTATATTGTCTCAATTCTAAAATTTGTTTATTTAAATTTAAAATTGAATTTTTATTTTCCTCAATTAAACTCCCTTTATCATTTATTATCATTTTATTTAAACTAATTTCAATTTCTCTTTCTTTAATTTCTTTCTTTAATTTCATTAATTCATATTTATTTTTATTATATTCTTTATTAACATCAACATAATTATTAAAATCAGAAATAAATTTATTTTGTTTATTAATTAACTCATCAACACATTTATCTTTTTGTTTCATAATTTCCAAAGATGGATTAATTTCTCTTGAAGAAATAGGAATACCATTTTTTCTTCCTGAATTAGAATTTAAAATTTTTTCATTACTATCATTTTTTAAATTATTTTCATTTTTTTCATCATTAATAGCAATATCAATAATATCATAATCCCAAAATTCATTTTCATTTTTTTTACCTCCAAAAATAATAATATGACTCATTAATTGTATTCCTTCAACAATAGCACATCCATTCATTAAAAATCTTTTCCCCATTAAATTCTCATCTTTCCCATTATATTCAACACAATTACCATCATCAACATTAATTCTATAAATTTTATCAGAAATATCTCCATTAGACATTTTCCCTCCTAAAACATAAACAAAATCACAATTCGTATTTACAATCATTAAAAAACTACATCTACATCCCAAATCACAACCAGAAACATTAAATTTTTTCCATTCCTTTTCATCAATATTAAACAAATAAAAAACATTATCATTAATTAAATTCCCTTTAACCATTCCACCATAAACTAAAATACAATTATTCTTATCTAAATAAACCATCCCATAAAAAACCCTTCCACTAGGTTTTTCCCCTTTTGTAGCAATATTAGTAATCCAAGAAGCACCATTAACATTATTATTACTATTATTATCATTATCAACTATAGTAATAGATTTATATTCTAATTTATGTAAATCACTTAAAAATCTATCACTTTTTTTTCCTATATTACAACCACCAAAAATATAAGCTTGTTTATCATTATTATGTATTGCACTATGACCATAACGTGATGATGGTTGTTCCATTGTGAAAACTTTATATGATGTAAAGGTACTTATATCTATTAGAAATGTTTCATTTTGAGATTTATTTTCTAGAAGTGATTTTCCACCATGGATAAATAAATAAGGAGAATCATACCATCCTGCTATATAAGTTGAGGGAGAGGGAAGTTCACCGTTTAGTTTTGGATTTGACCAAGAATTTGTGTTTAGGTTAAATAAGTAGAGACCGTAGTTTTCGAGGGTTGTTCCTCCTAGAAATAAAAAGGAATTTATGTCGGTTATACTTAGGAAGAGGAAACCTTCTGTTTTTAAAGGGGGAGTTGTTTCTGTTTTATTTGTTGGAATTTTGTTGAATGATATGTTTAGTGACATTTGGTTTTTTTTGTTTTTTTTGAGTTTTTTATTTTTTTTTAATTTAATTTAAATTTAATAATATTATTTTATTTTATCAAAAAAATATTTTTTTATATTAAAAAAATTTGTCTAAAATTTACTTTTTCAAAATAAAAAATGACAGATAATATAAATATTATACAGAAAAAAAAGAAAAAAAGTTTATTTTATTCCTTTGAAAAAAATTACTTAGGATATCTTCCGTCAATATTAATAAAAGGAATATTAGACAAAAAAATATTATCAAATAAAAAAAATTCAACCCTTCCAGCATCTTTTACATTTCATGGGGTAGCAATGTACATAGATATAAGTCATTTCATAGATTTTTCAGTGAATATAAGTAATAGAAATAGACTCTCACCTGATTTTCTTCAATTTTGTTTAAATCATTATTTCGAAATTTTAATAAGTATAATATCAAATAATGGTGGAGATATAATTAAATTTGTAGGAGATGGTGTTTTTATTGTTTGGTCACCTGATAATGAAGAAAATGAAAGGTATATTAGCCATAATAAATATATTGAAAATATGAGAATTTGTTCAATTAAAGCTTTACAATGTGCTATGGATATTCATAAGAAATTATATAATCAAGAAATTACAAAAGGTTATTCTTTTAAAGTTAAAATTGGTATTGGAATTGGGGATATTAGTTTAGTTGTTGTTGGAGGTTATGATAATTCATATGAATATATTTGTTTAGGACCTTCAATTTCAGAAGCTTTGGAATGTGAAAAAAAAGCAATTCATGGAGAAGATTTAATTATAAGTGACTCAGTTTATAAAATTGTCAAAGATTATTTTATATGTGAAGATTTAATAATAACAAGAAATTCAATAATAGGACAAAAATTTTATAGAGTAATAAAACCAACAAATTTATTTGTAAGACAAATAAACAAATCAACAATAAACCAAATAAAAAACAAATACAATGACTTAATAGTAAAAAACAGTAACATATTTAGTCAATTTCTCCCATATTTAACAAACTTCATAGCATTAAGTAAACAATATGAGAGATGGTTAAAAGAAATTCGTATATTAACAATAATGTTCCTTACATTAAATATAGAAATTACAGATAATCAAAACCAAAAACAAACATTTCAAAATATAATATATAAAATCCAAGAAATATCCCATAATTCATATGGAACAATAAACAAAATAATTTTAGATGATAAAGGAATATCAATATTATTAATATGGGGATTAGCACCAAATTCATTTACTGGAGATACATCATTTTCAGTAAGAGCATCATTTGAAATATGGAATTTTTTAAATAAAATTAATATTGATTGTCAAATTGGAATTGGAACTGGATTATGTTTTTGTGGTGTTTGTGGTAATATTGGAGGAAGAAGAGAATATAGTGTAATTTCAGATGTTGTTAATAATGCAGTTTCATGTATGGAAATTTCAAAAGAAATTTATAATTATCCTAAAATTATTTTTGATGAGAAAAGTAGATTAATGCTTTCTCCACATATGAAATATAGATTTTATAAGAAATGCATTCCTAAAGGATATAAAAGTGAACAAAATTTTTATATTCCTTTATTAGAAGATTATGATGAGACTAAAAAAAATATTTATAATCCTTTTCCTTTTATTTTAACTCATATTCAAAATCCTTTAAATACTGATCAAGTTGATGAAGATATAATTAATGAAAATAAACATTATTTAGAAGATTTATATGAAGCTTCTAATAAAATGGTTGGAAGAGTTAAAAAACATAGAAGATTACTTCAAATTTTAAAAGATTTTGCTGATAAAAAAAATAATGTTAAATTAATTGTGATTAAAGGATTAATTGGGACTGGGAAATCACTTTTTGTAAGAAGGACTTTAATTGATTTATTAAAAGAAAATAAATGTTTAAATAATATTTATTTTAATGAAGAGATTAATAATATTAATAATGAAAAGAATAAAAATTATAAGAATATTCCATTCATTTTTTCTTTTAAAACTACTATTGATAATATTTTATTTGGAGATGAAAAATCGAAAAATGAATTTAATGGAATGAAATCTTATTTAATAAAAATATTTAAAGTTTTATTTAATGAACCTAATGAAAAAAAAAAGTTATTAGAATTAATTAAATTTAGAAATTGTATTAAATTTCTTAATTTTTTTGGAAGATATTTTGAAACAAATGAGAATTTAAAAAATTATTTTAAGAATGAGGAAATTGGAACTAATGATTTTATATATGAAGAATCTAAAAAAAGTTTAATTTATTTTTTTTTTGATATGATTATTTTATATAGAAAATATATAAGTGATATAATAAAAAAAAAATTTAATTATTCACCTTCATTTAAAATTCCAATAATATTTATTATTGAAGATATGCAATATAAAGATCAATATACCTTGGATTTCATAAAAGAATATTTAAACCCTTCCAAAGAATTTGAAGAATTTCATAAAGATTCAAATTTTACTAAATCTGAATTTTTAATAATTATGTTATATAGAGAATCATTATATAAAGAATTAATTCCTAATGAAATATTTACAATTGATCTTCCAAATGAATTAAATATTGAAACAGATTATATAAAAGTTTTTTATTTACCTCCTTTATATAATGATATTAAAATTTCTACTCTAGTTAAAAATTCAATTAAACATTATAGAAATATTAAAATTGAAAATGTTTCATCAACAATAATAAAATTTTTATTAAATAAATCTTATAATGGAATTCCTTTTTTTATTATTAAACTACTTTTATCATTATGGGATACAAATAAAATTTATGTTGATTCAAAAAATACATTAACAGAAAAAAAAGAGTTAGTAAAAATGATAAAATATAATGATTATACTGATATTAAAGTTCCTTTTTTTATTGAAAAAATGATTTCAAGTATAATTGATAAAAACTTAGATGTTGATGATTGTATAATATTAAAATTAGCATCAATATTAGGGAATATATTTGATACTTGTAAATTAAAACAATTAATAAAATTAGAAAATAAACATCTTTTCATGAATTTTAAGATGAAAGATAGGAATTTTATATATGGAAAAATAAAAAAATATGAACAACTAAATTTAATAGAAATATTATATGATTTGGATATAAATCATAAATTTGTAGTTGCAAAATTTTCAATTCCATTTTTAAGAGAAATCTTCTATCAAAGAATGTTATTTGATTATAGATGTCATGTTCATTATGTAATAGGAAAAATGTTAAAAATAACTTTACCAGATAGTTATTATAATTTAACATATATTAATGAAGATATGGAATTAAAAATATTAAAACATCATTTAAAAATGGGAGAAACTTCTATAAGAACTGCAGTTTCAAATTATATATTAAAATCTGATGATACAAATAAGATGGTAAATAAAAAAAAAAGTAAGATAGTTGAAAAAGAAAAAAAAGATGATGAATTAAATATTAATGATTTAAAAACATTAATAATTCAACAAGTATGTTCAAAAATAGCTTCAATTAAAATAAATGATGATCAAGATAATATGATAAAAAGTGACTTTATAGAGAAAAAAAGTAATGGGAAATTAACTTGGGAAAAAAGATTTTTTGTGTTAACATCAAATCGAGTTATATATTTTTATAATGAAAGTGATTATAAAGATACAACAATTTCTCCTTTAGGTTCATTTTATCTTTATAATGTATTTTCAATACAAAAATTAAATGATTATTCAATAAGAGATAAAACAAATTTATTTTCTGTTGATGTGACTGAATGGAAAAAAAAAGGAGAAATACATAAAAATAGAACTTATTATTTAAGCACTCAAACAAGAGAAGAAATGTATAAATGGATGATTACTTTAAATATACTTAAAATAAAAGCATTTTATGATAAATATTGTTTAGGTTATGGATATGTTAATTTTCCCTTATATAATATTGATAAAAATGAAATGTTATTAAAAGTAAAAAAATTAAATTTTGAAATAGATGAATTAAATAATTTGACATCATCACCAATTCCACAAAGAGGAAGAAAACAAAATTTAATGCAATATCAATTAAAAAAAAATAAAAGAATGTCAATTTTTTCTCCTTATTTTGTATATTCTTATAATGACAATTTAGATGATTATTATGAATATGAAATTTATACATTAAGATATTTAATAAAAAATACAAAATTTATATTAAAATATTTACTTTGTATTTTTTGTGGTGTACTACAAAATAATATTATAAAGGAAAAAAATAATAATCAAGATTTTGATTTTCAAATACCAAAGCATTTAAATTTATTATTAACAAAAACATGTAACGAGGATTATGAAAAATTAGAAATTTCTTCAATAGGAGAATCAAGTTTAAGTAATTCATTCAATTCAGATAATTCAAGAAATCTTTCATTAAATAAAAGAGGTAATAATATATATTCAAAACAACAAATAGAATATTTTGATAAATTTTATCATCCTGAAAAAGAATTTAATAAAGTAATATATAAAATAGGGAAAACTAGAAATTCAGAGATTTATAATGAAAGAAGATCAAAACTTAGTTTTGATTATGGTAAAAATATAGAAGATGAAGAATCAAAAGGTTCTTTCGCCGATCAAAGTGAAGAAAAAATTGATCATGATGATTATTTAAAATATCCTGAATATATAAAAGATCCTTCTATACAAAATAATTATATTGAATTAAAAACTTATTCTGATTTTAAAGGAACTATTAGTAAAAATAATAGTAATACTACTAATCCTATTATTAGTACTGCTAGGAATAATTCTTTAAAAAATAAATTAATTTTTGATACTGATTCTGAGAAAGAAAATTTAAAAGGAGATTTTGATAATATTAAATTTAATAGAAATAAAGAATTAAATAGAAGAAGAAAAAAAATTATGGATGAATATAAAGATGAATTAGATAAACAAAAAATTAAAAATAATAATAATATTGATGGTAAAATATTGAATGATGATTTTGAAAAAAATAATTATGAAGAAAATAGTTTAAAATTAAATTTACAATTGGATAGTAATAGTTTATTTTCAGAAAGCTCTGAAGATTCGTTAAAAAAAAGTATGAAATCAAGTCCAAGGAATAATCAAATTTTAAATAATGATGAAGAAATAAAATATATTTCACAAGATGAAATAAAAAAAGAAAGGAAAATGAGTAAGAAAAGGAGTACAAAAAGAAAAAATTCAAGTAATAAAAAAAGAACATTAACAAGTTCCAAAAATATTAGTAATCTTTTTGATAGTGAAAGAAGCAATAATAGTAATAATAATAATAATAGTAATAGTAATATTAATAATAATAATAATAGTAATAATAATAATAATAATAATAATAATAATAATAATAATAATAATAATAATAATAATAATAATAATAATAATAATAGTAATAATAATAATAATAATAATAAGGAAATAGATGATGAAATACATAATTTAATGAAATATATAATTAAAACAAATCAAACTTTAAAAATATTAAAACAAAATAAGAATTTTGATGATGAAAATTATGGAAATAAAATTGCTAAATTAAATAATTGTTCAACAATAGGAAATTTTTCTCCTATTATAACAAGTAAATTAAATTGTATTCCTTCAAAAAATCAAGAAATACAAAAAAAACCAATTAAAAATATATCATCAATAAATAATAAAGAAGATAGAGAAAATTTTATAAAAAATAGAAGAAAATCAATTTTAAATTTTTCAAATAGAAAATTATCTTTTTTAAAAACCCGAAAAAAAAGTACTGCAATAGGAGAAAGTATTATTAATATAAATAATATTTTAAATCCTCCTAATAAAATAGAACTTTATTATGAAAAAATAAAATTAAATCCAAAATTAACAGAAAATGAATTTAATAAAATTAGTAAATTATTTAATAAAAATAATCAAACTCCTTTATCTTTAAAAGCAAAATATACTCCATCTCAACTTTATAATAGTATTAAAAATACTCAAATTAGACTTCAAAATTTTAATGTTAAAAATTCTGTTAGAAAAATATATACTAATAGAGTTCCTTTTGAAATAAATTTGAAAATTAATGAATTAGATGAAGTTGAAAATGAAATTAAAAGTTTTGAAGGAAAATTATATAAATGTGTTTTAGATAATAAATATGATTAAAAATATAAATAGTGGGTAAATATAAATAAATAGTTATAATTTTTCTTTTTTTTTGAAAATAAAATTTATAATATTGTTTGGGGTACAAAAAAAGGAAATAAAGATTTTAATTTTTTAGTTTTTATTAATATTTATTTATATCTCTATTGATTTATTTAATAATTATAAAAAAAAATTTAAAAAAAATATATTATATTATATTCATATACAAAAAAAATAATTTTTCTTTAAAAAAACTTTCTAATACAAAAAAAAATAAAATTTCAACATTTTAAATATAAATTAATCATTATTTGAACCCTCAGTCATAACTACTGAATTTTCTTCATAATGTCTACTATATTCTTCCAAATTATCTTGTAATTCTAAATAATGATCTTCGTCATCATCTAATTCAGTAATTTTTTTTTTTTCATTTTCATCATCTGAATCAAATATATTTTCTTTATCATTCATTTTACAATTTATAGCCATACATTCAATTATATTTCCCATATTTTATTTAATTAATTTATTATATAACAATAAATATTAAATTTTAATTAATTAAAATTTATAGATTTATTCAATAAAACAAAAAATTAAAATATGAAAAATATTATACCTACAAATATTAATGTTTATAATAAAAAACTTCATAATTTATCAAAAAATAAGAATAAATCATCATCAGAAACAAATAGATCAACATTAAGTGGTTTAATAAAAAATCAAGAAGATAATATCAATGGAAAGAAATTTTATAATAAGATAATAAATACAATTTTATTTTCAAAATATAATACTTTACCACATGATCATGATATGATTTTATTAGAAAATGTAATCCAATCAAAATATTGTCATGATCTCGCTGTTTTTAAAGAAAAAATTTTATTTAATTATAATGAAGAATTTCTAAAAAGATTTTATACAGAAGAAGAAAGTATTTTAAGAATTCCAAATTTTGTAACATATTATAAAAATTATTTAATGTTTTTTTGTAAACCAATTTTTAGTGAATTAAATTTAAATGATATGATACAAGCATATAGTGAAAGGAAAGCACAAATTTTTTATAATAATAATTATAAAGATGATATTCCAAAAGAAGAAAAACAACATTTTCCTTTATTTACTTTATTTACTCCTAAAATTAGAAAATTAATTTCAAATAATAATTCTTTATCAAATCTAACAATTAATGTTCCAAGTATAAATAATACTAATATTTCTTCTTTGGAATCTTCAATGATTAAAATTATAAATGATTTAACATTAAAAAAAATACCAATTAAAAAAAATATTAATAGTAATAATTATACATTAAATAAAAAAGAAAATAATAATAATATTATAATAAAAGAAAAAATATCAAAAAATTTCAAAGCCTCAAGTCCAGATTGTATTAAACCAAATGGATTAGGAAAAAATTTATTTTTTATTTATAATCAAAATTTCAATAAAATAATACCAATTCACAATCATACGAAAACAGGAACAAATTTAAATCAATTTAAAGAAAAAGCATTTTCAGATAGAGGAAATTCAAAAAAATCATATTCAAAAGTTTCATTTTCAAAAACAAAAGTACCATATAATAAAAAAAGATCACGTAATTTAATAATAAGTAATCCATTATTTTCTGATTTAGGAATTTATACTTATAGAAATGATAAAAATAATAATAAAGTAAAATTATCAATGAATTCAATTCATAATACAATTAATTCAATGTTATATTCTGGAAAAAAACAAAGATTAAGATGTATTACAGAAAGAAATAATCAAAATTTAATTAAAGCAATTAAACAAGTTGAAAGTAATGATAATAGGAAAATTAAAAAAAATTTATCAAGAAATATTAATAGAAATAGTTTTAGTAATAGTAAAGGTACTTTTTCTAGTATAATGTCAACTGGGAAAAATTGTATGAGTAATTTTAATGATTTTATTTTAAAAACTGATTATCATTTTGGTACTAATTTAAAAATAAAAAATAATTCTAATCAAAAAGTTAAAATTCATAATAAAGTTATTTCTAGTAAAGGAATTAATCAAATTAAACAATGTATTCAAAGCCAAAGAAAAAAGTTAAAAAAATAAGGTTTATTCATTGTAAAATGTTGAAGTGTGAATGTATTTTATTTTACTTTTTGAAGTTTAAATTAACTTTTCATTTTTAATAGGTTATTTGAATATAAAATTATTTTTAATTTTTATTTTTCAAAATTTAAATTAAAAAAATTTTTTATTACTTAAAAATTAAAATCTATTTCTTTTAAATAATCTTTATAAAAATCTTTTCCATAAGTAATACTAATAATTTTATCATTATTTTTTTCTTTAATTTCCTCAATAACTTTTAAAATATCATCTTTATCTTTTTCATAATTATCAGTATCAAATTCAACAAAAGCAGAAAAATAATTAGTTTTAACAACAGTAATATTAAAATCTTCATTTTCAAAAATTCTAGCAATTTCATAAATATTGATAATATGATCAAAATTTTTTTCATTAAACTTAACATGGAAAACAGAAATAAAAGTTTCATTAATTAACTTATTTTCATTTTCTAAAAAAATATCTTCACTTTCAAAATCAGTATCCCAATTAATTTTAGCATAATCAGAATCAACAATACTCATAAGAGAAATATTTATATAATTATTAAAAACATTTAAATTAACAAAACCAAATTTAACTTCAATTGCTTTTTCTTCTGCAATATTTTTATTACCAACAACATGAATAACAGGTTTTTTATTTTCAGTTTCAAAATTATTTTCAAATGCTTTACACATTAAAACAAAACATCTTCCTGTAATAATTGAATCATATCCAGCATCATGTAATTTATTATTATTACTATTATTATTATTATTATTATTATTATTATTATTATTAGTATTATTATTATTATTATTATTATTACTATTATTATTACTATTATTATTACTATTATTATTACTATTATTATTACTATTATTATTACTATTATTATTATTATTATTTTCACTATTATTATTACTATCACTATTATTATTATCTGTTTTATTCAAATTTAATTGTTGTTCTTCATTTGTTTCCTTTTTTTCTTTTTTTTTATTTTTTACTTTTTCTTCAAAAAGAATATCTTTAATTTTTTTAATATATTTAACTGATTTTTCATTAGATATTTTAATTTTATTAGTTTTATTACAATTCAAAAAATAAAAATATAGATCATAAGGATTATTTAATAAAACTCCAGTAGATTTAAATAAATTATCTTCTTTATTTTTAATTTTATTTTCAAAAATATTTCTATCTGATGAATTCTTTAAAAATAATTTATAATTTTTACAAAATAAATCATTTGAAGATTTATAATTTTGAAAACTATATTTTGTTTTTTCAAATATATTATTACCATCATTTAATATTGAATCAATATCTGATGCAGGATTACTTTTTCTTTGAAAACTAGCACTTCTCTTTCTTGATGAGTTAATACATGGAACTTTACATTGAACTCTTTGAATCATAAAATTTTTTGGAAATAATCTATAAGTTTTTAAAGCAGACTCCAACATATGATAATTTCTAGAAAAAAAATTATTTTTTAATAATGACATAGAAAAATCATTTTTTCTAAATCTCATTTATAATCAAAAAAAAATAAAAAAATAAAATAAAAAAACTACAATATTTATTTTTAAGAATATACAAAAAAAATAAAAAAATAAACCAAAAAAAAAAAAAATAAAAAATAGAAAAAAGTCACAAATAATCAAAAAATAACTTATTAATGGACTGTACTTTAACAGGACTAAAACTATAAAACAACCTATTATCTCCTTTCCCAAAAAACCCATCAGGTTCATTTTTATAATCATAAATATATCTTCCATTTCCTTTATTCTTTCCACTTAACTTCCTTTCTTTAATATCCTTAACTAAATCACTAACAGGATCATTTAAATCAAAAGGAACCACAGGTTTAAATTTCCTTTCATTTCTTTTTTGTAATTTTTTAACAATTTTCCCAAGATAAAATTCTTTTTCTCTATTTTGACAATCACAAGGATTTTCAAAATTAAAAATAATAGGTTGTGGAAAAATGCCTTTTAAAGGAGAATAAAAATCAATATTTTTATTAATAAAATTCCCAGGTGTTCTAATTTGATAATTTTCTTCTCTTGGTAAAGAACCTCTTACTGGAATTGAATGTTGACATTTATAACAAATTACTTGTTCTGCATTTTTTCTATATCTATTTTCAGTAAAACAAAATGGACAACATACTATACTATAAACATATGGAACGTTTAATTCAAAATGATTGAAATTTTTATCTAGTTTTATTAAGTCTGGTTTATTATCTGTATCTTCATGAGGTACTCTATTTAATTTGTGACAAAATGAACATTCTACTATATTCCATTCTTCTTTTACTTTTACTACTGTTAAACAATTCCAACATACTATTACTTTTTCTGATGGTTTTTCTTGTTCTGGAAGCATTTTTTTTTTTTTTTTTTATTTATAAATTTAAATGGAAGAATATTTTGGATTTCTTATTGCAAGATCTATTTTACTTTTGGTTAATTTAACACAATTCTTTTTTTTATTTTTTATTTCTTATATTGGAAGGGAGAAAAATACTTATATTGGATTTTTAATTATGATACTTTCTTTTTATAGAACTATTAAATATTCAAATTTAATCATTAGTCAAACAAATTCATTAAATAATTTTTTTATAAATATTTCAAATTCATTTATGAATAAAATTGATTTTTTAAATATTAAAAACAATTTTGGAATAATCAATAGTAAAGATACAAGTGCATTTATTCATACTATTCAATTTGCATGTATATTCTTTGAAATATGTTATTGTTATGAATATGTAAAAATGTTTAAAAATCCTTTAAGTTTTGGAGGCGATATTCATTATTTATCAATTCTTGTTCCAATAATTTATTTAATCATAAGATATTTTATTATTTTAAAATTCAATTTACATTTAAAATGGATTTTAAATAAAGATAATAATGATTGGTTTTGGGCTCTTATGTTATTATCATCAATTTTAATTTATATTTTTTTAATTATATATAGTTTATTTATTATTCATCAAGCTAATTCAAATTTATTAATTCAGAAAAGTTCAAAAATACTTTTTATTAGACATGTATGTTATGTTATTTCTTTTTTATGTGTATTTTGTAATTGTGTATATACAACATCATTTGAAGATCCAAATGAATCTCCTTTATATAGATGCATTTTATTTGGAATTATTGAAATAATTTTAGTTACAATTAGATTATTTGAAATTCATATATTTAAATGTGGAATAAAAAAAAAAAATTTAGTATCAATAATAAATGATACTATACTTAAAGTTGAAAAAGAATCTAGAAATTGTAGTATAAATGATAAATTTGAAAATTTAATTATAGATGAGGAAATAAATAAAATTAAATTAAATTCACAAAAAATTTCAAAAATTTTGGAAACAGAAATTTATGATAAAAATGCATCTGATATTGTTCATAGTTCAACAGTTTTATTATCAATTTTTTATATAATTGAAGGTATTATATTTACAGTTTCAAATTATGATGATTCAAAAATTGAAATTGATGAAAATAATATTTTTAAAACAAATAAAAAAGAAGAAAAAATATTAGAATCATCTCAAAAAGTAAATTATTATCAATATAGAATTAGAAATAATGTCTTAAATGATATATCAGTATTACCTTCTAATGAAATAAAAAGTTATAAAAGACTTTTTAGAAATAAGGTTTATTTAGTTGAATATTATCCAGAATATTTTAAAAAATTAAGAAAATTAGATAATTTAAGAAATGAAAATATAATTCAGAGTTTTGATTTTGATAATAATATATTAAATTTTGTAAAAATTGCACAAGGAGAAGGAAAAAGTGGTTCTTTATTCTTTTTAACATATGATAAAAAACTTTACTTAAAAACAATATCAGATTATGATTTAAAATCTTTAACTAATATTTTTTTCATTGATTATTATAAATATATATTAATAAATCGTTATTCACTTTTAGTGAGAATATATGGAATTTATACAATAAATATTGGAGTAAGTCATGTAAATATGATTTTAATGGAAAATATTTGTCCAATTAATAATGATAATTTAATCAAATATAAATTTGATTTAAAAGGAAGTTTTTATGGTAGAAATACAAAAAATTTAATAAAAAATAAAAAAACAAAAACTTTAAAAGATTTAGATTTTTTAGATGTTTTGAAAATAGAACCTAATTTAATTTATATAAATTCATTTCAAAAAGAATTATTTGAAGGAATAATGAAAAATGATCTTGAATTATTAACAAAATGTAATTTTATGGATTATTCACTTTTTATAGTTATATTAAATTATAATGAAGAATTAATTAAACAAACTACAACCACAAGAATGTATGTTTCTAAAGATAGAAAATATGCTTATTATATTGGAATTATTGATTATCTTTCTTATTATGGAATTAGAAAAAAAATTGAAAATTTAATTAAAACTTTTTTTCTTTGTCAAAAAAATAATAAAACTAATATTTCTGCTGTTAATTCTCAAATTTATTCACAAAGATTTTCAAAATTTATGAAAAAAATATTTAAAGGAAAAAAAAATAAAAATGATTAATGTATATTTAGAATATTATTTAATTAAATTAATATATGAAACAATGTAGAAATTTTTTTTTTTATTTTTAAAATTTAAATAATTGAAAAATGGGAAATTCTGTGAATTGCCAGTGTTTAAAATTTAATGATAACTTAGAAATAAAAACTGGAATTGGTATTTATAAATTTAAAAAAATTGTACATTATTTTTTTTAAATATAGCACATTCCAAAAAATAAAAAAGATGAAATCTATTATAAAAAAGAAAAAAGTTATGATTCAGAAATTAAAAGTAAAATTCAAACAAAATCAACTATTATTCAAAATGGAATAAATGAATATCAAAATGGAAATGTAAATGTAATAATTCCATGTACAACTGATTGTTAATTTAATATTTTTTTTAGTAAAAAAAATTGATATTTATTTATATTAATTATTTATTTATTATAAGGATTTTATAAATATAATTAAGATAAATTTTATTTTAATTGAAATTCAATTTCACTATAATTATATTGTTAATAAAAAAATAACTTGAACAAAATGGGTTGTGGTTCATCAAAAGAAGATGAAAATGCAATTAATGTAATGGAAACTCAAAATATTAAAGACGAAGATACAGTAAAAAAAATAACAGAAGAAAAAAAAAATGAATCAGAAAATCAAATTGTATCAGAAAAAATAAATGACGTAAGTAATATTAATAATACAATAAATAATGAAAATTATCTTATTCATAAAAATAAAGCAACATCAGAAATTTATTCATATGCCCATAAACATGATAATAATTTATTTATTGAAAGTTCAGATGAAAAAATAAGTGAAATAAATTTTAAACCAAATCGAAAAGTGAGACAATTTAAAACAAGATATAGTAAAGATATTAAAAAATTAAATTTAAGTGAGATTTCAGATATTGATAAAATAAGAAATCATCTCAAAAAATATTCAAGAAAATCAAAAGAATTTGATTTAATTTCAACTACTTCAGAAAAAAAACATGTTAGATTTAAATCAGCTAAAAGAGTAGATATATATAATAAATTTAATGAAATGAATAAAAATGATGAAGGAGATAATAAAACTGATAATTATAATGATAAAAACTCTGAATTTAAAAATGAAAAAGGTGATGTGAAAAGTGAAAAATTAGAAAGAGAAAAAAGTGAAAGATATGATGAAAAAAGTGAAAAAAGTGAAAGATATGAAATTAAAGATAATGAAGAAAGTGAAATTGAAGAAATTGAAGAAAAAGAAAATGAAAATGATGATGATATTGAAATGGGAAGAATATCATTAAGATCAAGGAAAAAAACAAAAAAAGCTTTATCATCAATAGAAATAAAAAAACATCCTTTATGGAAAGAATCAAAAAAATTATTGTTTGAAAAATTAATAGAAGAAATTGATGAAATTGAAATTGATGATAATCTTGATATTTCAATAACTTCAATTATAAATATGATAAAAACTGATTTTTCAAAATATACAATTTTACAAAAATTTAAAATTCAATTAATAAAAAAATCAAATGAAGTAAATTGGAATAAACCTCCTTATAATACATTAAAAAAAAATTTAACTGAAATTGCTAAATTAAATCCTTTATTAGAAAAATATATTTTTTTTGATTTTAATAATAATTCTTTAAATGAATTTGAACCTTTTTTAGGAGAAGTTAAAATGATAAAATTAAATTTTGCTAATGAAAAATTAAATACAGAAACAATTATTTTATCAGCTGAAACTATAACACAAAAAACACTTTTATTAATTTTTGATTTTGATAATAATGAATCAATATATTTATTTAAACAAGTTTTAGAATTTTTAAAAAATAAAAAGAAAAAAACTAATAAAAATGAATTCCAATTTTATCCTATTTATGCTCCTTTTTTAGATAATACAAGTATTACTACTAATTTGGTTTGGGATACTGCAAAAAAAAATGAATTTGATAATGATGTAGAAATTTATTTTATGGAAAATGAAAGTTTAAATGATAAATTTCAATATATAATTTATGAAAATGAAACTAAAATAATTTGTAAATATATTATTATTGATTCAACTTCAATAATAAGAAAAATTGGTAATCCTAAAAATTTTACTTTTAATTTATTAACTCAAATGGATACTATTGATAAAAATGATTATGAAATTATAAAAACAAATTTAACTCAATTTGCAGAAGATCAAAATTATTCTTTAAGTGATTTACAAAAACATCCTATAAGTTGTTCTTTATTTTTAAATAAAACAACAATTTATTCTTATGATAAATCAGATAGATTATTTGTTTCTTTAAATAAATATTATGATACTTTAACTGGAGAAGTAAAAAATGAAGATAATGTTTTAGAATTATATCAAGATTTAGATGAAGTTGGTAAATATGAAAAAAGAGCTAATCCAAAAATATTTAATTTATCTCATAAAAAAAAAACAAATATGATTTCAAAAGTATTAGGAGAAATATTTAAAAATAGTTTAATTGAAAATTTAAAATATATTACTAAATTTGAAAAAAATATAATTTATATGAAAATAAATCCAAATCAAAACTCAGAACAAAAATTTAATTCATTTAAAAAAAAATCATTTATTTTAGATAGTTATTTAACATATAATGACTTTTTACAAAGACATCATTATCCAATAACTTCAGTTACAAATGATATAACTCAATTTCCATTTTCAAAAAAATTAAATTATATATCATGTATATTATCAGAAGGAGAACAATTTCCAAATTCAATAAAAGTTTATAATTCAGAAACAAAAAATCAAATGAATTTAACAATAAATGAAAATGGAAATAATCCAACTTTAATAATAGTTTTTTCTCCAAGTTCAAAAGATTTTTTAGCAAAAGCAGAAATGATTTATAGATTTAAACAAATATATAAAAAAATATATAATTTAAAACATACTTTAAATATTTATTTAATTTACAGAGGTGAATTATATCCATTTGAAGAAGAAATGAGTTTTTTTAGAAATGAAGATATATTCAAACAAAAATATCCAATTTATATTTGTCCTCCTGGAAATGTACTTTTCCCTTTATATTATCAAACTAATGGAATTGAAACTAATAATAGTCAAATTAGAATATTTTTATTAGATAGAAAAAATATTGTTGCTTATAATGGAATGGGTGATGATGTTAATTTAAGAGGAAGTATTGTTAATTTATATGAAAATAGTACTGCTAAATATATTAAAAATTATCCTGTTAGTGTTGATGATTTTAATAAAGAAGTTAAACCAAGAATTAAAGAAATTGAAAAAATTTTTGAAAAAAGTTTTAATAAATGTATTAATGAAGAAAATTTATTATTGTATAGACCATATATTAGTTTTTCATATTGTAAATGTGATAAATATATTGATGATAAATGTGAAAATGAAACTTTTATGAATAATTTAAGAATGAGAGTTTTGGTAAAGGAAAAACATATAAATTTGGTTCTGAAAAATTCAACTTTAAAACGTAATGTAAAAGTTTTTAAAGAATATGGAACAACAATATTAATTATTCCAATTCCTTGTGAACAATTAATATTAGAAAATAAATGTGAAATATGTAAAAAAGAAATTATTCAACCTATTCCATTTTATTATAATCAAATAGAAAAAGTTCAATATTGTTTAAATTGTGAAAAAACATTAAATAATCAGAAAGTATATTTAATTTATATTAAATCAAAATTTTATAATAATGAAATAATTTCTGAATTCTATTCATTAAATGTAAAATATAATTCAGAAATTGATCCTTCTTTAGGTTTATATTGTAAACTTTGTTATGATGATTTAGATAATGAATTTTATTTAAATTTAACACATTTTAATCATTTAAGTCAAATTTCACCAATGTTACCAATTGATATTTGTAAAAATTGTTTTGATATATTAAATCAAGGAGGGAAATTTATTGATAAAAAAGCAAAAGAAAATTTTAATAAATTTGGTTTATCACCTTCACATATAATTTATAGAAGAATTAAAAATAATTCATTAGTAAAACATAATAATATGGTTAAAGTTGATTCATTTGATTTTTGAATGTAAATTATTTATATATATATAAATTAATAATTTTAATTTTCTTAATAAAATTTTAAAGGTTTAATTTTATAAATGTCTTTTTCCTCTATTATTAAAAATATTAAAAGTGTTATTAATATTAATGATGATGATCAAAATAAAAAAAAAGAACAAGAAAAAATTGAAAATCAATATAATTCATTATTTGATGAAATTAAAATTAAAAAATCATCTACTATTAAACCAAAAGAAATTAATAAAATTTTATCTAAAAATCTCAATAATTCATCCTATGAATGTTTTAGAGAAATTCTTTATTCTATTGAGAATTATATTGAAAATGGAAGAATTAATGATGCAATTATTTCAATTAATGAAATTTCTTCTATAATAAAAAAAGCAATTAATGAAGTTTTAGTAATTAATTTAAAAGAAAAAAAAGAAAGTAATGGAAAATATTTTTCTAGAGAATATATTTTAACAAATAAAGAAATTAAAAGTATTAAATCATTATTAAAAATATATAAATTTCTTGATATATCAGATATAAATAATATAATTAATAGATTATTAGATAATGATAATTTTGAATTTCTCTGTGAAAAAGGAGAAATTATTGAATTTATTAATATTATAAAAAAAATAATTATGTTAAATAATCCATCAAAAATAATTTTTCAAATTTTAATAAAAAAACTAAAAAATTTCATTAATTATCATTTATCATTTATATTACGTAAGTCAGAAAAAAAACAATTAAAAGACATTTTAGATAATTTACCAAATGTTCATTCAGAAGCATATAATAACTTTAAGGATATATTAATTAAAAAAGATATATATTTCCTTTTAAATAGCAATTTCAAAATTGAAAATTATTTTGAAATTATAAATAATTTTAAAGAAGCTTTAGAAACACTTTCTTATTATTTTGAACAATTTGAAATAATTGGAATATATGCAAAAGAAATTATAACACCAATGTTAAATAATCCAATATTAGAATTAGTAGATTTATATAAAGAATTAGGTAATTTTTTAATGAAAGTTTTATTTTTAAAAAATTATATAATTGATACTTCACTTTTTAAATCAGGGGATTGTATAACTGGTCATAATTATATTGTTATAAATAATGATAAAAACGAATATGATATAAGAGAAATGAAATTTTTAGATATGAAAAAATATGAAATATCTTATCAATTTGATATTATACAAGCATATTATAATGAAATAATTAATCTTATACTTGAATATTATATTAAACCTTTAATGTATTTTGATATTAGTTTTGATATTCAAATGATAATTTATGAAATGTTAAAGAAATTATATTTTATTTATCCTTCACATAGAGAAAAATTTATAAATTATATTCCAGATATTTTAAATAATATTTCATATTTTAAAGAATCAGATGAATGGAATAAATCATTAGAATGTAGACATTTTTGTTATTATTTAATTTTAAATAATAAAGAAATTGGTCCAAAAATTAAATCTTTAACTGCAATTCCAATTAAAGATATTAAAATAGAGACTTTATATTTTAGAGATATTAATTTAAATTTAGGATTTTATAATCAATTAGAAATTAAAGCAGGAACTTCTAAAGAAATTAAATTTGATTTAGATATTGAAAATTGTATTTTATATTTTGTATTTAATATAGAAAATGAATTTGATATTAATGTGAGAATTGCTAAATATATTGACAAAAAATATATTATTGTAAGTGAAATTGAAAAAATTAAATCTATTAGTGAAGATGGTACGAAAAAACAAGATATTAAAATTATTATTTTTTCAAAAAATGCTGTTCCTTTCACTTTGGAATTTGATAATTCATATTCTTGGTTTAATTCAAAAATTATTCATTATTCTTCCACAATTTTAAGACCAATTAAATAATAAATTATATATAAATTATATATTTTAATAATAAAGAAAATCTAATATAAAAATTATAAATTATTGATTTTGCATAAAATAATATTTTAAGATATAAAATTATGTATTCATTATTTAATGAAATGAATCTTGAATTTGATGACAATGTTTTATAATATTTACATTTTATAATTATCTAAATTTATTCAAATTTATGGATATCCTTTAATCAGAAAAATGTTTTTATTTCATAAAATATCTAATCAAAAATACAAGATTCATCATTAATCATTTTAATTATTTTTTTTTTTATTGAAACAATAATGAAATACAAAATATATATTTAAATTTTTTAAAAATATTTTTTTAAGTAAAGTAAAAATTATTTTATAAATACAAAAAAAAATTAAGAAAAAAATTAAAAAATTCCATTTACATTTAAAAAATATTTCCTTAATAAAAAAAAATATAAAAATAAATAAAAAAAGATAATATTCCCCAAAAAAAAAAAAAAAAAAAAAAAAAAATAAATTATTAATCCTCAAAAAAAAAATATAAACCATTTAAAAAAAAAAAAAAATGCCTTCCCTAAACCTCATAATCCTAATTCTCCCATTCCTTCCATTTTCATTATCCCTTCAATTCAAAGTATCTGGTGAGAAGCAAAAATATTGTTTTTCAAAAACAATAAACGACAATGACATAATATCATTTTCATATATAGTTTCAGCAGAAACATCAGAACCAATAAATGTAGCATTAACCTATTTAGTAGATAATAAAATAATATTCAAAGAAGAAAAAGAAGAAGGTGGTTCATACAGAAGTGAAGATGGTGAAAAAGGAGGAAAATATGAAGTTTGTTTTATTACAAATAATGATCATAAATTTTATATTTCTTTCGATTTTAATACTTTAGGTGAAGGAGGAAATATACAAGAATTAGCACAAGATAAAGATGTTCAAGAAATGGGTGTTGAATTACAAGCTGTTACTGGTGCTTTTACTGAAATTGAAAATAATGCTAGACATATTAATGATAGAAGATTTAGACATTCTAAAATTTTATCAAGAATTATTAAATCTATTGATGATCTAACTTTTATGAAAATTGCTGTTGTTGCTATTTTAAGTTTGTTACAAGTTTTTATTATTAGAAGATTTTTTGGACCTGATAAAAGAGTTTCTAAAGTTAAAGGAGCTTATTCTACTGAACTTTAAAAATGTTTTTTATTTTTTTTAGGTTTTTTATATTTAAATGATAATATTTATTAGATTTTATTTTTTTTTTATTTTTTTATTATTTTTTAATTTTTTTTTTTTTTTACTTTTATTTTTTTAGTTTTTTGAGTTTTATTTATTGTAAAATTAAAAATTATTGATTTATTTTATTATTTTTTTGAATAAAATTTAAATGAAATAATAATATGATTTATATAAAAAGAAATAAAAAATAATAACAACAATAATATTTTTTTTCCAAAAATAAATAATTAATTCATAAATAATTATCATTATCATTATCATCATCCTCATTATAATTAATAGGATGAATCCCATCATCAATAATTATTTTATTTTCATCATCACTAGAATCAATTTTAATCTCATTATTCCTATTAATATTTTTCCCATAATTATTTCTAACAGCAAAAATATTTCTACTTAATCCATTACCAATATTTTGTTTTCTTGTTTTTGTATTTCCTGGTATTTGACTAACAGTAGTCTCATCAGAATAATTTCCTTTTTTTTTCCCAACACTCGAAACTTTCACATCTTTAACTTTATCTTTTTTTTCTTTTCTTCCTTTTTTTTTCCTTCCTTTAACAAAAGAAATCCCTTCATTATTATTATTATAAGTTCCATTATTAAATCCATCCCCATTACTATTAATAACAATATTATCATTATTATTATTATTATTTAATTCCAATAACAAATTTCTTTTATCCAATTCCATTTTTTTCATATCTTCTTCACTATAAAGTAATTCAACAATATCATTTTGTTTAAATATATCAGCTTTAAAAGCACCACCAGAATAAACAGTAGTTTGTACATTTTGTTTCTGTTTAGCTCTCTTTAAAATTCTTTCTTCAATAGTTCCAGCTGTAACAAATCTATAAACATAAACAGTTTTAGTTTGTCCTATACGATGAGCACGATCAGTAGCTTGAGCATCCATAGTAGGATTCCAATCATTATCATAAAAAATAACAGTATCAGCTCCTGTTAAATTAACACCTAAACCACCTGCTCTTGTACTTAATAAAAAAGCAAAAATTTTATCATTTGTTTGAAATTCATTTATCATATCACGACGATCTGCTATTTGAGTAGAACCATCCATACGAAAATATGTATATGAACGTTTTGCCATATATTCTTCTAAAATATCTATCATATGTGTCATTTGACAAAAAATTAATACTCTGTGATTTTCTTTGTATAATTTTTTTAAAAGCTCATCTAATGCTTTTAATTTAGCACAATCACTTATTAATCTTTCAAATGATGGAAGCTCGATTTGAGTAAAACCTATTTTGGAAAATAAAGGAGGGAGGAGACCATTTGGAAAATTATCATTTTGAGATTGGGATATTATGTGATAAAGAATGTTTAATTTTTTATTTATTGATATGTGGAATTGACGATATTCTTGACCGTATAATATTTTGTTTATTTGGAGATTGTGATTTAAGTTATTTTGATATATTTCTGTTTGAATGTTTGATACTAAAAGTCTTGGAGTAAAAGCTATTGCTTTTGGAATGTAACATCTATGTGAAAGTAAATAATGATTTAAATAGTTTTTTTGAGATAATGGATTTGAAAATACTAATGGAGGTAAATTTGATATTGGAGAAAATATATTTTGGGGAAGAATTGGTTCTGAAAATAAATTATTTGATATGAAAAGAGAGATTTTTTTATTTGGGAAATTATTATCTTTATAATATATATTGGAACGATATAATTGTGTGAAAAAGTGAATTAATGTTATGTGATTTATTAATAAATCTGTGTTTAATATTTGTTTAAATGTAAATGTTGATAAATTTAATAAAGGTACAAAACTAAATAAATTATTATATGATTGTTTATAATCTTTATAATAACAATCATCAAAATTATCTCTATTATAAATATAAAATTCATTAGGAATATAATTCCTCCTATTAAACAAACCAAAACATAAATCAAAAATCATTTTAGGTAAATAATAATTAACAACAGAATAATTATTAATCCTTAAATAAATATCTCCATTTAACAAACTAAAAACACTTTTCCCTATATTTTCATTAATTAAATCTTTAAAAGTAAAAGGGACCTTCCCAAAATTTCTCTCAAATAATTCAGGATGATTACAAACTTTCCTAAATTGCATAACTAAATTCATTAAATTGGTAACTTTAAACTTAGAATTAGTAGTAAAAAACAAATCACTAATATTACTTAATTTTTTTTTAATCGAATTATATAATTTTTTTTGTTTTTCAGTCATATAACATTTAATTTCAATTTCTTTCTTAGGTCCAATTTCATGTTCAACATCTTTTTTAACTCTTCTAAGCATAAAAGGTTTTAAAATTTTATGTAATCTCTTTAATTGTTCTTGATTTAATTCACCTTTATCTTGTGAATGAGCTTCAATATCTTTAGAAAACCATTCTTGAAATTGTTCATGTGAATCGAATAAATTAGGCATAATAAAATGTAATAAAGCCCAAAGTTCACTCATAGAATTTTGAATAGGAGTACCAGTTAATAATAAACGATTTCTACAATCAAAAGATAACAAAGTATTCCATCTTTGACTAGCAATATTTTTTATTGCTTGTGCTTCATCTAATATCATATAATTCCAATTTACTTTATGGAAAACTTTCTCATCACAAACTACAAGCTGATATGATGTTATACAAACATGAAATGATGATGATTTAACATATAATTGACTAGAATTAAAAAATTTTCTTAATGTTTTTCTCTCACGTAAAGCACCCCAATATGGTAAAACCTTTAAAGAAGGACAAAAACGATTTAATTCTTGTTGCCAATTATATAATGTTGCATTTGGTGCTATTACTAAAAAAGGACCCCAATTATTTTTATCTTCACTTAAATGAGCTAAAAATGATATTACTTGTATTGTTTTACCTAATCCCATTTCATCAGCTAGAATACCATTTATTCCTTGTTCAAATAAATTATCTAACCAACGAAGTCCTTTTAATTGATATTCTTTTAATTCTCCACGAAATGATTTTGGAACTTCAATTAATTGAGATGAGGAATTATTTATTATTGGTTTATCTAAACGATCAATTTGATTATCTTCATTATTATCATTTATATTATTATTAGGTATATTTATATTTAAATTATTAGAATTTGTATTTTTTATATTTATTGTAAAATTAGAATTTTGATTTTGTTTATTTTGAGATTGCGTATTTATAGTAAATAAATTATTTTGTATTTTTACTTCTTCTCCTCCTAAAGTTTTACGTATTTTATTTAAATTTTGATCAAATTCTGCTGCTTTTTGTCTTTGTTTTAATATTAAATTATTTACATCTTCTCTTGCTTTTTTTTCATCTATATCAACTTTAATTGATTGAAAGACAATTTTATTTGTTTTTGTATTTACTAAAACACTTTTTCCTGATATTATTTCTTCTTTATAATTTGGATTATTTGCTAAATTATTTTTATTTTGATTTGTATTATTTTCATTTTTTTCTTTTTCTTTATCTTTATCTTCTTGTGGCATAAAAGCACCTAAATGTTTATACATCATTAATGAATAAATATCACTTTGTTTTAATAAATATTCCATTCTTTTTTTTCTTATTATTTCTTCTTGTAATTCATCTTCTTTTTTCTTTTTATCAATTTCTATTTTATCTTTTTTTTTTTGAATATCTGCAATTTCTTTTTCTCTTTTTCTCCAATAAACTAACATTTCTTTTTGTAATTTTCTTGCTCTGATATTACATTCTTTTTGTGCTCTTTGAATTCTATTTACTTTTTTTTTTATTTCCTTTTGTACTAAATTTACTAATCTTTTTGTTAATCCTTCTGTTTCATTTTTTGATTTTTGATAAATTTTTGGAATTTTTGGTATTTCATTTTTTGATAATTCATCCCAATAATCTCTTAATCTTTTATTATCCATTTTTTCTTTATCTGATTTTGATGTATTTTGATATTTTTTTCTTCTTGTTTCAATTAATCTTAAAACTTCTTTATTTTGTTTTTCAATACTTGAATAAGTATTAACTTTTCTTTTATATAAAATATTTTTTTCAAAACTTCTTCCTAAAATATCATGTCCTCTATTATTATATATTTGATTTTCTGAAATTTTACCAAATTTTGGTAAATGTTTCATATCAATTTTATATTTATTTATAGTATATATTTCATCAGATGATATTCCAATATTTTTCATTTGACTATTTTTATTTTTTTTCTCATTAGGATTAACATTATTATTTCCAAAAATAAAATTTTCTAATGCTTTATTCATATAAGGATAATATTCTCTATTATAATAATTATTAATTTTTTTTTGTGGAATATAATAAAAATTAGATAAAAAAGTAGAATAAGAAGGAATATGAATTAAAGAATTAGAACGCTTTAAATTTAAGAATTTAATTTCATTTGATAATTGGTCAATTGTATTATTGATTTGTGTTATAGAAATATCTGTGTTAGTAGGACATTCAGATTGATTAGTCTTTTGAAAATCTTTTTCTTGATGATTATTTTGTGATTCAATCTTATAACCGATTTCTGGATTTAAAGTTTCCATATATATTTAATAATTTTTCATTTTTTTATATTGGATAATAATTATTTTCATTTATTTAGTCGAATAATTTATTTTTTTTTTATTTATTTTTAAAAAAAATGATTTTTTTAATTTTTGTATTTGTTATAAAAAAAAATAATTTTTGAAAAATAATTAAATTAAAAATGTCTTATAATTTTCAAAATTCAAATATGAATAAAAATAATAATTTTATAGAATCAAATGCAATAAATGTAAAATTTAATAAAGAACAAAATCAAATGAATAAACATTTTTATAAAAATAATATGAATTATTATAATGAAAATGAAAAAAAAAATAATGAAAAAATAGGCGGGAAAAATACAAATCATAAAACTGAATCAGTAGATTTTGATTTTGAAAATATTGATTTAGAAGCATATTTTGGAAGTCAACTTAGAGGAAATTCTCAAAGCGTAAGACAAACAAGTAAAAAATCATTTAAAAGAATTAAACCAAATAAATTATATATAACTAAAAATAATTTTTGTATTCCTAGTTCAAATAATCAAATTTTATCTAATAATAATCTATTAAATAATAATAATAATAATTATAATATTTTCACTTCAAAAAATGATGTTTTAAAAAATTTATGTCATGGATTTATTGATTGTTTTTTTAGTCAAAAAGATGAATTAGAAAATATAAAAAATGAAATACAAAAATTACAATGGATGTTAATTAATAGTCATATTACTTCAACAAATGCAGCTTATTATATGAATCAAATGCCTATTATTAATAATAATAATAATAATGTTAAATATGTTATTAGTTCAGAAAATAAAATTTCTTATCTTTCTGATAATAAAAAGAAATGTAATATTAGTGAAAATATAATTGAAAATTATTCTGCAACTTTTGGTAAAAAAAAAGATAATAATAATAATAATATTAATATAAATGATTCAAATATTAAAGTTTTAAATTTTAATAAAGATAATAATTCAAAAAATGAACATTTCAATAATTCAAATAATAAAAATAAACAAAAATCACTTTCTTTTGATAATTTATTTTCAACTGCAAATAAAATAAATGAAAAAAAAGATAATTTTCCAGAAATTATTAAAGAACAAGATGAAGAATATAATCCATCAAATGAAAAAAAATTATCTCAAAAAAATAATATTATATTTGAAGAAAATTCTCAACAAATTGATGAAATGGAAAATATAAAAAATATAAATTTAAAAGATATAAAAGATGATGAATTTGATTCATTTTTAAATGGATTAAAAAATAAAAAAAATTCATTTTCAAATAATGAAAAAAAAATAGAAACAATTCCAAATAAAACAATAGAAATAAAAGGAAAGAAAAAAAATAGTTTTGAACCAATTTCAACTTCTCAAAAAAATTTAGTAGAAACTGATTTTATTGCAGGTAATAAAAAAGCTACATACAAACCAAATGAAAAAACTAAAAAAATACTTGAAGAAATGGATAAAGATATTCAATTTTATGATGATATTGATGATGCTTCTAAAACAAAATCAAAAATTAAAAAAATGTTTCCTGAAAAAAAAAGTTTAGTTAAAAAAAGAAATTATAATGAAAGTATTAAAAATAGTAATTCTAAAGAAAATAATAATTCAAATAAAAATAGTTCTAAAAAAAATATTAATGATAATATTCAACCTATTAATGAAAGTTCTGATGAAAATGAAGAGTTAAATATTAAAAAAAAATTAATGAAATATCCTGCTTATAGAATTAATAAACAAATATCAAAAGATAAAGAAGTAAAAAAAGAGAATAATAATAAAGATGAAAAAGAAAAAAATTCTAAAAATAAATTATCTAAAGATTCTCATAATATTAATAAAGATAATGAAAAAAATGAAGAAGTATTTCAGAAAAAAGAAATAATTCCTTTAAAAATCCAAAATTTTCAATAGATGGCATAGACAAAGGTGAATACTTTTGTCTATGCCATTTAAAAAAATATAATAATAATAATAATTTTAATATAAATAATTGTAAAATTTGTCAAGGAACAAAAATTATAAATAAAAACAATTATTATAAATCTTTTTATGAATATATAATACAATATAATCAAAATGATAAAATTAATATTGAAGATGAAACTTTTAAACTTATAATAGAAAAACCAAAAGTTAATCATAAATATTTTTCATTATATAATGATATTCAAAAATTTTTCCAATATCAATATAGATACATATCTTTTAATTTATTTAATTCATCACAAAAAAATAATATTCCTTTTGAAAATAGAATAGAAGAAAACTTTGAAATATTATCAGATAAATTTAAATATATATTCCAAATAGGAAATAGAAGTTTCCTTACAAAAGTATCTGAAAAAGATGCAAGTATAAATTGCAATATGTATTTAATTTTATTATCAATTCAAAACACATATGAAGACAATTATTTACTTGAATTAAGTGATGGTTATAAATCAGTATATTCAATAATAGATAATTTTAATCCAATAAAAAAATTAATTATAAATCGAAATATTTATCCTGGATTAATATTAAATATTGGATTATCTCTAATTGATAATATAACAGAAGATTTTAAAGTTTATATAAAAATATTTTATAATTCATTAAAATTAATATATGATAATAATGTTGAATTAGGTCCTTTAATAAATGAAGAATTTATGTTTAAAAATATATCTGAATTATTAACTAATGGTGGTGAAGTATCAAAAATTAGTATTTTAGTTATTAAAAAATATGATTATTATATAAATAATTTTTCAAAAAAACAAAGAATTTCAAGATCAAAACAAGATGAAATTGAACAAGATTTACAAGATAATTATGATAGAGAATATGATAGTGAAACAAAAATGAAAAATAATAATTTTGATAATTATAAAGAACCTGATAATTGTATTATTTGTTTTAGAATTATTTGTGTTGATTCTCTTGTATATAAATGGATGAAAGATAAAAATCCAAATTATAATTATGAATATGTGAATCAATTATCAAAAATAAAATGTGTTTTGGATTTTTCTGTTAGAAGTTTAGAAGTTTTTGAAAATTTTGAAGAAGGAAAAATTTATGATATATGCTTACTTAATATGATTAAAAAAGGAAAAAATTTTACCCCTACTTCAACTGAAAAAAATTATGTTAAATTATTTGTTAATGATATGTCTATTTTTAAAGAAGAAATAATGGATAAAAAATATAAAAATGAGGATATTTATAAAGATATTATGAGTCAAGTTATTTCAAATTTTAATTTAAATAAAAATAATTTTGATATTTGTGATTATTTAAATCAAATTAAGTTTGAGAATGGAATAATAAATATTAATGATGAATTTATTTTTCATGGATTATATTCTATTTATTTGGATAAATTAGTTAAAAGAGAAACAAAATCTAAAGATAAAATTGAAGAATTTAATATAAGATATTTATTTTTTGTTGGTAAAAATTCTTATAATATTCTTCTTCAAATTCATGATATTAATTTCTTTAATTTTAAAGTAAATGTGAAAGGGAAAAAAATATATCTTTGGAAAAATATATTATTTAAATCTCTATTATATTATGATAATAATTTAAATGAAATTGTTTCATTCAATAACCAAAGATTAAAAGAAGGAAATGAAGAATATTTATCAAATGCTATAATTCATTTAGAAACTTTTAATTATTCGACTGTTAAAGCTTTAAATAAAGGAAGTGAATATGAAAATTTAAAAAAACAAGATATAAAACAAGATTTTTTCAAAAAAATTTTCAAATCAATAAATTAAATAATATAATAATATAATTATTTGAATTAATTTATATAAATATAAATTTAAATATATTTAATATTCAATATATTATATTTTTATTACATAATAAATTCTCTAATATATATAATGGGGATAATATTTATTATTTCTTAAAATCTCTTTGACAAATCTTATAAAAGTTTTAATTTTCATTTCATTTCTTATTTGTTTATCAAAATTAAATTATATATTATAATTAATTAAACTTCCATCAAAAACAATTTTAGTTTGAATAATATATGCTTTTATATTTGAATGATTATTATTAAAATTATTAATACATTTTATTATATTATTAAAATTTTCATTTAATTCTTTACCTATTACAACAATACTATCATATCCTCCAGCTCCAGGACAAATTGAATAAATTATATTTTCCATTGAAATTAATTCATCTAATAATTTTGTTAATAAATCTGGTTCAATATCAACTTTTGATTCTTTACTAATTTCTTGTAATATTTTTCTATATTTTATACAATTTTCTTTTAATAAATTAAAGTCTTTTTTATTTTGAAATATTGATATTATATCTTCACATATTGTATTTAAATTTGAAAATAATTTATCATCAAATAATTCATTTGTCATATTTTTTTTTGCATAATCTAAAACATTTTTAACAAATATTCTAGTATCACTTCCAGATTCAATAGAAATTAATGAAATATTTAAATTTTTATCTTTTAAATCATTTAAATATTCAATTTTATTAATATAATTATTTTCAATTTCATAAACAAAACTTTTAATATTATTAATATTCTTTTCATTAAATTGAAAATTATCAATAAATAAATTATAAGGCATTTGTTGAAAAATTTGATTTCCTGTCAAAGAAGAAATTATATCAAAACAACTTCCAATTTTATTTTGTGATAAATTATTAGAAAGAATTGATGATACTAAAATAGAAGATTTTAATTTTTTATCTTGAATAGAATTTATATTTGAAAATTGAGGAATAATTAAATTATTTTTTTTTAAATTATATAAATAAAATAAATTCATTAATGATGAATTAATACTACATATTAATGCACTTGAACTTCCTAATCCAGTTTTAATTGATTTACAAGAATTATTTTCAAATTTTTCTTTATTATATGAATAAAATCTATAATCACTATTTATTATTATAGAAATACATTTTGATTTTTTTTTCAATTCTTTAAAATTATTTTCTAAATTTTCAAAAATAATTGAATAAATAAAAATACAAGTTATAATTGAATTTTTTATCCATTTATTTTCATTTTTTTTTTCTTCTATTATATTTAAGGAATTATCTTTAAAAATAATATTATAATTATATTCTTGTTTTTCATAATCTGAATAAATTTTAATTAAAAATTCTTCATTTTCTCTATATTCATAATTTTCAATTTCACATTTTGATTCCATATAAGTATCAATATTAATTACAACACCTTTTTTATTTTTATTTAATATTAAATAACCTCCACAAATTAAACATTTACCAGGTGATTTTGTTACAATTTTAATATTTTCATTTATCATATTTTAATAAATATATATATTTAATATTTAATAAAAAATATTTATTCAATTAATTTTTCTTCTTTTTCTTCAGGTTCCATATATTCATTCATATCATTTTCATTATTATTATTTTCTTCAAATTTTTCTATTTGTTCATCATTTTCATTTTCGAAATTGTTATTCAATATTGCTTTATTATTGTTTATAATATTATTATCAATTTTTTTTGGTTCTTGAACAAAAAAATTTATTTCCTTAGTCTCAACTTCATATAAAGAATTACAATTATCATTTTTAAGTTTATAACAAAGATACATAAATTCATTTTTTGTTAAATTAATATTATTTTTATAAAAAATATCATTTAATGTATTTATATTAATTGTATTTGGGAAACTTTTAATTAAATTATCAATAATTGCTTTATTAGGATATAATTTATATTGTAAAATTTGAGTATATTCTTCATCTTTTATATTTGTTTCATTATTATTATGATCAGGAATATTTTTAAATTTATCATAAAAATTATTTTTAAATTCACTATTATCATCTTCATCATATAAATCAGATAAGTAATTTTCAATTTCTTTTTTTTCTTTTTCTATATTATTACAATTTAAATTAATTGCAATACTATTTGATAATGAAGTAATAATTTGATCTTTAATATCATCATCATTATCTAAATCAGCATCACTAAATTGAGAAAATATAATAGAAAATAAATTTTTTGCATTTTCTTTTGTTACATTTTTACTTTCAAAATTCATTAATAAAATATCTTCAAATTCAATTTTAATTTTATCTAATTTTGGAATAAAACTTGAATTTGATTTTAATATATCTTCTTCAATTTGTTGTATTTGATTAGTAGAATTTATTATTTTATCATTTAAGTTTGATACTTCATTAATATCAGAATATGTATTTTTAAAATCTGATTGTTTCATATTCAAATTAGTATTTTTTATATTTTTATCATTTGAGATTTGAGATTGATTAATATTATTTTTAAATGTATTAGTTTGATTATAATCTAATTTTGAATTTGTATATAATTGATTTTCTAAAAATTTTATTTTTTCTTCTAATTCTCTTTTATTATCAGTTAATTCTTTTATTATTGATTGGAAAAGAAGAATTTGAGTATCTTCTTTTTCTTCTTGATTATCCATTTTATTATTTTTTGATATAACTCTAAATAATGAAATATTACTTTCATTTAATACACTTTTATTATCTTGTTGTTGATTTTTTTTATTATTTGGATTATAATCTTTTAATTGAACTGCCAATAATCTATAATAATCTAAATCTTTTTGCATAGATTCTATTTTTTTATTTAATTCTTTTTTTTCTTTTATCCAATCTTCTTTTAAAACTTCATTTTTTAAAATAATTTGCATTTGATTTTGTAATTTTTTATTTTCATTTGATAACATTTTTGAAGAATTTTGATTACTTTTTACTTTTTCTTTTAGAAAATCTAATTCTTTTTCTAAATTTTTTTTATCATTTCTTATATTATTTAAATTAGTATTTAATTGAATAATTACTCCATGTTGTGTTTCAATTTCACTTCTTAATATTCTATTTTGTGTATCAATATCACCTTTTGAATTATTTATAAATGAAACATTTTCATATAATGATTTAATTTTATTTAATTCTTTTAATAAAATTTCACTTTGTATTTTATCTTCATTTGCTTTTGTTAATACTAAATTTTTTTTCAATTTAAAAATTTCATCTTCTTTTTCTTTTAAAACTTTATTTAAATTATTATATTTAACTTTCATTTTTGAATAAGCTGATGATTTTTCTATTCTTTGTTCTGCAGTTTCAAATTTTTCTTCGAATTTCATTTCTTCTTTTTCATCTTTTTCTTCAATTTTTTTATTTTTATTTTTTCCTGATTTTAATCTAGAATTTCTATTATTATTATTTTTATCAATCTTTGAATTTAATCTCTCAACTTCATTTCTCAAATTAATAATTTCAGTTGTTAATTCATCAATTTCTTTTTCTTTTTTTCCTAATAATAAAGTTAATTTATGATTATTTGCTTTTAAAAAAGAATAATCTTCTTTTAATCTATTCATATCTTCTTTTAAACTAATATTAGATTTATATAAATTTTCTTCTTCAATTTTAGGAATATATGTTGAATTTGGATTAAAATTTCCTCTAGATTCACTATATGTAGAAGTAATATTAGGATATTTATTATCAGTACCTTTCAAACTTCCATTTACATAAGGTGAATAATATTTTTTCCTATGTGAATTTTTCACTGATTTCGGTCTTGGTAATTTTTTATTTTGTTTCATATTAAAATTATTAAAAAAAAAATATATTTAAAAAAAAAACCAAAAAAAAAAAAAAAAAAAAAAAATAAAAAAATGTCAGAAACAAAACTCGAAACAATACAAAATCATCCTTTAACTCCACAAAATAGTTCTCAACCAAATAATGAACAACAAAATAATAATAATAATCCACAATCTCCAAATAATCCAGTAATACATGGAAGAAGAGCATCAATGGATACTAATGTATTTTTAACAAGTAAACTAGCAAGTCGTAGAGCAAGTATTCATCCTTTTCAAAATTTCAATAATTACAATTCTCATAAAGAAGAAGATTTAAAAATCCAAAAAGAATTAATAAAAACAAATCAAAAAAAAAAAGAAATGAAAATGAGTAGTAAAATGAAACAAAGAAGAATTTTAGATAAATTATATGGAGTAACTCCATCATATATTGAAAAATATCAAAAAACTCAAAAACAAAAACAATTAGATTTAGATGCTTATCAAAATAATTTATTAAATTTTTTTTCTTCTGAAACTAATATTGATAAAAGAGATTTTATGGATTTATTACAAAATTTTGAAGAAATTAAAGAAAATTCTCTTAGTGTAAGTCCATTACCTAGAATTAATGTTGATACTATTATTGATCATGTTAAAAATCAAAATAGAAATGAAAAAAGTGATAAAATGCTTTCTTTAAAAGAATATTTGAATAAGAATAAAAATAGGAAAAAAGATGAGTTTGAAAGAGAACAAGATGAAATTGCTAGGAGTAAAAGACATAAAGTTATACCAAAAAAAAAAAGAAATAGAAATTTAGATTTGTTACCTCCTCATATAAGAGAAGCATTAAATAAACAATTGAAATTTCATGCTTAGAATTTTATTTTTTTTTTTGTTTTTGTTTTATGTTATTTTTCTGTTTTTTTATTTGTTGTTAAGTTATAAAGTTTTTTAGGTTTTTTTATTAGTTTAATTTTTTTGATTTGTTGAATTTTAATTATTTTTTATTTGTATATTTAATTTTAATTTTAAACAAAAATAAATAAATAAATAATTTACAAAAAAAATATTTTTCTAGAAAATACTACATTTACAAGCTTCACCGATAAAAGTATTTCTAAAATTAGTATCTTGGTTTTTTAAAGGTTTTAATTCTAAAATAAATTTTTTTGAACTTTCCTCAATTTTATTCATTAATCTTGTTCTATAACCAATTTTTTTAATATTTAAATCATCTTCCAATATTTTTTCAGTAAGAGGATTTTTTGAAAACATTTGAACATAAATTAACTCTAAACTATAATAACCATTATTATAAAAATTTTCAAGTAAATCACCTAATTTAATTTCTTTTAACCAATTTGAAAGTGCTTTAACATAAAAATCATATTTAACTTTAGAATATTCTTTCTTATTAATATAATAAACAGAATTAAAAGGAATATTAAAATTAAATCCTCCTGATAATTCTTGTAATCTAATTAAAATTTTTGCCCTATCTCCAGCTTTAGTAATTCCAACTTCTTTTAAATTATCATCTGTTAATGCGTATCCTGTATTCATTTGATTAACCATTAATCTTACATCATCAAATCCTTGATTTACTAAAATATCAGTATAATTTTCCATATTTATTTCTTTTAAAAATAAAAATAAATTTGCTTTTAATTGCTCATCATTTATTATTGTTATTGAAGATATTGTTCCAGTTTCTGTATTTGAATTATTTATTTTATCATTTGATAATATTATTGAATTTGTATTTTCTGTATATGTGTATGTTAAACTTTCACTTGTGTTTAAATTATTATTATTATGAGATTGGGATGTATTTGTTTTTATATTATTTTCTTCTGGTTCTATTATTTGTAAAATATCTTCACTATCTGAATTATTTTCATTTTTTAAATCTTCAAATAATTCATTTATTTCTCCTTCTGCTTGTTCCATTATAAATTTATCTACAAATTCATATGAATTTCTATTATTATTATCTTGTGATTTTTTACAACTATTATTTAAAGTATTAATCATATTTTTTTTTATAGTAGAAGTACTAATAGTATTAGTTAAATTAAAAGAATTAGATAAATTAAACATAATAATATCATTTTTCTTACTTGAAATAGTTTTTATTAAATTACCATCAATAAACTTAATTTTTACAATTGTTTCATTATCTGGATCTTCTTCAATTTTATTCATATCAACTTTAATCATAATTTTACCATTTTCTGAAACAGTCCAAGGGAAAGAATCATGACAATCAGGATGACAAATTAAACTTTCTTGACTTGGTGTTAAATCCTTACTATTATTATAACTATCATTATATCCTTTTAAATTACTATTTGATTCAGATTTATATTTATCTAAAGATTTTGTTCTAAAAACTATTTTTTTAATATATAAATTTGGTGTTGTGTCATTACTTTTTGGATTATATGTATGATGAATATTATTAAATCTTTTTTTAAAAGGTGAAGAATAATGTTCTATAAAATTATTAGTTAAAGAAGAATAATTTTGAAGAATTGAATTATTTGGTGAATTATTATATGAAATATCATTTGGAAGTATCATTGAAGATTTACTATTTTTATGATAAATTTTTTTAAAATATAACATATTATTTCTTGCACTATTATTTCTATAAATTACATTTTTTAAAGCATCAATTGCTTTACCATAACCTTTTTCTCTTGCATAATCAATTGGAATTTTCCCATATTTATCTCTTATGAATGCATCACCTGAATATAATAAAAGTAATTTTATTACTTTATAATCTCCTATAAATGCTGCAATATGCATTGGTGTTATATTATCAATATCTTTTAAATTTGGATTTGCATTTTTTTCAAGTAATAAATTTATTATTCTATGATTTTTTGTTGGTATTGATAAGTGAAGAGGAGTTTCTTTATAAAAATTTATTATATTTATTTTATGTCCTTTTGATATTAAAATGTTTATTATTTCATATTTTTCTTTTAATACTGAAATATGTAATAATGAATTTCCTGATGATTCATCTATGAAATTTAATAAGTTTTTATTTTTTGATATTATTTTTTCAATTATTTCATGTTTTAATTCAAAAAATGAATATAATGTTATTTTTTCTTCTAATGATGGCTCTATAGATTTTCCATTATTAATGATAATTTGTGAATAATTTGTATTATAACTTTTATTCAACATTTTTATTTATTTATTAAATATTATTTATTTATTATTATTTTTATTTAATATATTTAATTATTATTCAAAACTATATATATAATTATATTAATTTAATATAAACATTTATAATAATCTTTAAAATAAATAATTAATATTAATAATTTATTTAAAAAAAAACACCAAAAATGCGGAACAAATAAAAAAACTAATTAACCTTCCTAAATAAAAAAACAATAATTAAAAAATAAAAAAACCATTAAAAAAATATAAAAAAATCACCCCGCCAAAAAAAAAACTAAAAAATGCAAATTTAAATAAAAAAAATATATTAAATATTCAAAAGATAAAAATAAATAATGCAATCAACCTCAATTCAATTTTTTGAAAACCTGATGTCCCCAAATAAAGAAACACGTGAAAACGCAGAAAAAGATTTAGAAAAATTAAAAACCCTTCCGGCATTAGAATCATTAAAAGTTTTTGAAGAAGGAATGTCATCATCAAAAGAAAGTACATTTCAATTAGCAACATTAATGTTAAAAAAAGTATTTTTAGACAATAAAGAAAAAAAAAATTCTTTAACAGAAGAAGAAAAAAATACACTTTTACAAATTTTAAAATCAAAAATTGATTTTAATAAAAATTGGAAAAGTTTACAAAGAATTGCAGATGCATTGGCGCCAACATATCAAATAATAAGTTTACAAAATGGATTAATTGAAATAATGAATTGGTTTAATGATCAAAATAATCCAAAAAGTAGAAAATTTGCAATTTATATTATTGAAGTTTTATGTGATTTATCTGCAATTACAGAAAAAGTTTTAGACTCAAATGCAATTGAAAATTTTAAAGTTATTTTTACTAAAGGATTAAATGATAATGATATTGATGTTAAAGTTTCTTCTTTAAATAGTGCTACTCAATTTTTAAGTGAAATTGAAGATGAAAATGTTATTAATAATTTTTCAATTCTTACTGATAAAATGTTACAAACTTTAGTTGATGCTTTGAAATATGAAAATGAGAAAAAAAATGATAGTAATCAAAGTGGGAAAACTGCATTAGAAACTATGAATAATATTATTGAAAGACATCCTAAATTTTGGAAAGAAAAAACAGATTTAATTATTGATATAGTATGTCAAATTTCAAGAGGGAAATTATTCGAAAATTCAATTCGTGAAAGTGCTTTAGAATTAATATTTTCATTAGCAAAAAATAATCCAGGAACAATAAAAAAATCAAATAATTTTAAAAATATTTTCCTTCCTTTATTATTTGAATTATTATATGAAATTGATAATAAAGATAATATTGAAAAATGGGAAAAACAAAAAGAAGAAGATGAAGTTAATTTAAATGATATGTATTATGCAGTAAGAGATTCATTTGAGAGATTATCAATTGATTTAGGAGATAAATTTTTCATGCCTGCAATAAGTCAATTATTAAAAAATCATTTAACAAGTCAAAATTGGATTGAAGTACATGCTGGTTATACTGCTTTAGCATATATGAGTGAAGGTTGTAAAGAAAGTTTTAAATCAAATATAGAAGAAATATTAAATTTTATATCTCAAGGTTTAACTCATAATCATCCTCGTGTTAGATATGTTGTTTTAAGTGCTTTTGGTTTAATTGTTAAAGAAACTTCTCCTTTAATACAACAAAAATATACTAATAATATTTTACCTGCTTTAGCTTTGTTAATGGGAGAAAAAGAAAGTTCAATTAGAGTTAAAACTCAATCTTGTAATTCTTTAGTTGAGTTTATTAAAGGATTGTTAAATGATAAAAATGATGAAAATAATGAAAATGTAAAAATTATTCAACCTTATGCTAATGATTTAGTTAATTTAATTTCTAATTTATTTGAATATTCACTTCAAGTTAGTTATCCTCCTTTACAAGAAGCAAGTTTAACTGCTATTTCTTTATTAAGTAATTTATTAGAAAAAGATTTTGCTCCTTATTATGAAAAAATTATGCCAGGATTAAAAAAATTATTCTATAATTTCGAAGCTAAAACTGAAGATCAAAAAACTTTAAAAAGTAATTGTATAGAAACAATATCATTTTTATGTTCATCAGTAGCTGAAAATAGAGATAAATATATGAATGATTTACAAGAAATTTCTGAAAATTTTGTTAAATATTTATCAAATTTACCTGAAGAAGATCCTCAATTAGCAACTTTATTAAATTCATTTACTCATTTATCACATGCTTTAAAAGATAAATTTACTCCTATTTTAGAAGTTTTATTACCTTATTTAAATAAATGTATTAATGCTGATATTGGATTAAAAGTTGAAGATGCTAATTTATCTGAATATATCCCTGAAGATGAACCTGAAAACGAAAAAATTGGTTCTGTTGTATTAAATTCTGGAACTAATTCTACTAAATTAAGTTTACATACTTTTGTTTTACAAAATAAAATTTTATGTTTTTCTGTTTTAAATGAAATTGCTAATAATATGGGAACTTACTTTTTTAAATATAGTGAAAATTTACTAAATTTATCTAAAAATTTATTAACTTTCCCATTTAGTAGAAAAATAAGAAAAATTGCATTCAAAGCTATTTCATCTTGTATTAATTCATGTGAAAATGAAGAACAAAAAAAGAGAATTATGGAATATATTGGAAATGATATTAATTTAGCAATGGAAAAAAATATTAAACAAAGAATATTAAAAGATACTAAATCAAATTTAAAAAGTTTAATATCAATTTTCGGAGGATTAAATGATAAAATGGATTTTACTGAAGATTTCATTAAAAAATTATATGAAAATTTAGGTAATATTGTTAAATCAATTGATGCAACTAAAAATGAAATAATTGATAAAGTAATTAATAATAAAACTGAAGATGAAGAAGAAGAAAATGATTTAGCAATAAATTTTGATAATTTAAATGAAATAAATAGAAGAGTTATGGAAGTAAATGGATTAATATTTAAATTATTTAAAGAACCATTAACTGCTTTAGTAACTCAAAATTTATATGATTCATTTTTATCAAATTGGCAAAATGATTTAAATAGAAAAAAATTTAATAGTGATCAAGAAATATTAAGTTCAATATGTTTCTTTGATGATTATATGGAATATTCAGATTTAATTGCTTTTAATTTAATAGTTCCTATTTTTATTGATAATACATTTAATTATAATACAAAAAATGAAGATATTATTCAAAGTACTGTTTATGGTTATGGTATAATTTGTCAAAGAACAAATAAAGAAGAATTTTTAAGAATTAAAAATCAAGTTATGACTTATATTGTTAAAACTGTTCAAAGAGAAGTTAATGATAATACTAAAATTACTTTTGATAATGCAGTTGGCGCAATGGGAAAAATGATTTATTATCAATTAGAAAATGATGAATATGGTTTAAATATGTCTTCTCAATTAATTAAATTAATTCCTTTAAGTAATGATTTAGAAGAAAGTAAATGTATTTGTGATGAATTTTTCAAACAAATTTCTAATAATAATCCTATTATTGTTAATGATAATAATGTTCCATTGATTAAAGAAGCTCTTGGAAGAATTAAAGATTTAAATGATAAAGAAAAATTTCTTGAAGATTCTGAAAATGCTTTTAGAGAAACTTGTGGGAAATTTGGATTGTAATTGAAATAAATGCTATTAAATTAATATTTATTTATTTTAATTATTATTTTATTAAAAAAATTTTTTTAATAAAAATATTTTGTTTTATTATAAATAATAAATATATAAATAAAACTATATAAGAAAAATAATTAATTAAAGATAATATAATACATTAAGATAAAAAGAAAAAAATGTTCAATATATTAATATTAAAATTTACAAAAAAAAGTAAAAAAAGTAAAAAAAGTTTATGAAATAGATTTTTAATATTTATATCAATATAAAACAATTAAATTTATTTTTTTAATAACAAATTTATAATAATAAAAATAGTGTTCAAAAATAATAAATTTATGAATTTAAAAATAAAAATAAATTGAAATACTAAAATACAATTATAATATATTTTGATAATTAATTAAATTATAATAATAATATATACAGATGAAATAAATATTCAGATTAAATTTATTTTCATATTTCATTTTCATTAGATTTAAAATAAGAAAATATTTTTTTATCTTCTATCTCATATTTTAATACTATAATCCCATTTTTATTATCATTTATACTAGATAATTCATTTTTTAATTTAATTTTTTCCATAACAAAAGGAATTTTTATACAAAAATTACCAAATTCTCTATTATTAAATATATTATTTCCCAATTCACCTGAGTCTAAATCTCTTTTTTTAATTCCTTTTATTTCAATTATATTATATTTTCCTGAAATATAAATTTGTGATTTAATTGTTTTTATATCTATTCCAGGACTTTCTAATTTTATTATTATTTGATTATCTTTTCTATATATATTATAAAATGGATCATAATCATTATTTTTCATTATTGAAATTCCTATTTCATTAATATAAAATTGTTTTAATTTTATATTTATATATTTATCTTTTAATCTTATTTTTTTTTCTTTTAAAATATTTTCATTATCTAATAAATCATTAATTGATAAAAATGATTTAAATGATGAATTATCTATTAATTCCTTTGATTCTTCTATAAATCTTTCTTTTATATTATTAATTATATCAAAAGGTTTTAAATTAATTATTTGTTGATAAGAATTTTCTAAAAATTCTAATGTATAATTATTATAATAATTTCCTGCATTTGATTTTTCATTAGCAAATATTAAATGAAATATTTTAATATTTTCATTATTTTCATAATAATATATACCAGAATTTTGTTTTATTTTAGTTGATGTATAATGTCCTTCCTTTAAATCAAATGATGCACTTCTTAATAAATATTTTTTAATATAATTTTCTACTTGTTCTTTTTCAACAAATGTTTTAAGATTATGAATAACATATAAACTTTTATTTAATTTTGATTTAATAATTTGAGTTTTAATTCTATTTAATAATTTTTGTTCTGAATAAGTTAAAATATCAATAACTAATATAAGAATATCACTATTATAAATTATAAAATTTTGTAAAAATAATTCAGTCATTAAATTATCTCTTGATTTTTCTTCAAATAATTCTTCTTTAATTGATATCTTATTTTTTCTTAAAATAGGAGTTTCTAATCCAATTGAATCTAATAATACTATTTTCCTATTTTTAAAATCTTCTAAATCAGGATATTTAATACTTAATCCTTCAGTTCTTATACTAGTTCCAGAAGGTAAATTAATTTTTGATAATTTAGAAAGAATAAATGATTTACCTTTATTTGCATTTCCTATTACTCCTATTTTTATTATTTCTTTATTTTTATATAATTTATAATTATTTTCTCCTCTTTCATTCATTTTTATTTCCCATCCTTTATTTATATCTTTTATTGATTTTATATTTATTATTATATCATAAAAATCATATGATTTTTTTTTATTAAATAATTCATTATTTTCTTTATCATTATTAATATAATTTGTTATTGAAGTATTTATATCAAGATAACTATCTTCCTCAGAATCGTTATCTGTTACATTTGTTGATAATATATTTATGTCAATATTATTATCAATTTCAAAATTTCTATTTTTATTATTTATATATATTAATCTTTCAGTATAATTTTTAAATTCTTTATTTAATTCTTCTAATTCTTTTACTTTATCTTTATAATTTTCATTCAATATATTTTTATTTTTTTCAATATTTTCTATTTTATTTTTTAATTCATTTATTTCATTATCTTTTTCTTTTATTTTATTTTTAAATTCATTATTTAATGAATTAATTATTTTTAATTCATTTTGAATTTCAATTAATTTATTTAGTAGTTCTAATTTTGTTAAATTTAATAATTCTTTATTTTCATAATTACATTCACATTTTTCTTCACTACAATATAAAAAACGAATTATTTTTTCTGGAAAACATTCTTTTATTGTTTTATCAGGAGTATCATTATAATCTGAATATATAATTCCTCCATTTACAGGAAGAAAAATTTTTAATTTACATGGACAATATTCTTTATTTTCTGTAGATAATAATTCTTTTAAATCTTTTATAGTTTTATTTTCAATATTATCTAAATAAAATTTTGATAAACGTATGAATATATCATTTTCATCATTTTTTTCATTAACTTTATATATTGATATCTGATAATTTTCTTCCATTTTATTTTTTTTCAAATAATAAATAAATTTTTAATTTCTTTCTTCTTTAATTTAATATTCATTAATAAAAAATTTCAAATATAAAATATATTATTTTTTTTACAATACTACAATATCAATGTTTTTGAAATTTTAAATTAAATTAAAAAAATATATATTTAAAAAAAAATTATAAAACCATTCAAAAAAAAAACAAAATATATAAAATAAAAAAAAAATGACAGAAAAAAAAGGAATAGAAAAATTTAAAGATGAATTAATAAAAAATGCAAATTATATAGTTAGAAAAGGTAAAGGATTATTAGCAGCAGATGAATCAACAGGTACAATAGGAAAACGTTTTGCTACAATAAATGTAGAAAACACAGAAGAAAATCGTCGAGCATATCGTGAATTATTAGTAACAACACCAGATTTAGAAAAATACATATCAGGAATGATAATGTATGATGAAACAGTATATCAAAAAACAAAAGATGGTAAAAGATTTACAGAAATATTAAAAGAAAAAGGAATATTCCCAGGAATAAAATTAGACACTGGTACAGTATCAATAATAAATTCAGAAGGAGAAACATTTACACAAGGATTAGATAATTTAGGTGAAAGATGTAAAAAATATTATAAAGAAGGATGTAGATTTGCAAAATGGAGAGCAGTACTTAGAATATCAAAAACTACACCATCAATAAATGCAATGAAAGAAAATGCAGCAGGTTTAGCACGTTATGCAATAATATGTCAAGAAAATGGTTTAGTACCAATAGTAGAACCAGATGTATTATGTGATGGTGATCATGATATTGATGTCTGTGCTAAAAAATGTGAAAAAGTATTATTAGAAGTATTTAAATCACTTTATAATTTTGGTGTATTACTTGAAGGTATGTTACTTAAACCTAATATGATTACTCCTGGTGTTGATTGTAAAATTAAAGTTACTCATGATGATATTGCTTGGAAAACTGTTAGAACTTTAAGAAGAATTGTACCACCTGCTGTACCTGGTATTATATTTTTAAGTGGAGGTATGAGTGAACAAGATGCTAGTGAAAATTTAAATGCTATGAATAAAATTAAACATGTTGCTTTTCCTTGGAGTTTAAGCTTTAGTTATGGAAGAGCTTTACAATTTTCTTGTTTACATATTTGGAATGGTAAGAGTGAAAATGTTAAAAAAGCACAGGAAGCTTTGTTACAAGTTGCTAAAAATAATTCTGAAGCTACTCAAGGAATGTTTCATAGTGAAGCTAGTAATGCTGGGAAAGAAGATTTACATGAAAAAAATTATGTTTATTAAATGAGTTTTTTATTTTTATAAGTTTTTAAGAATTTTTCTGGGGTTTTTTTTTTGAATATTTTTTTTATTTTTACTTTTTTTTTAATTTTATTATATAATAATTTATTGATATTAAACAAAATCTAAAAATTAAAATTAATATATTTAAAATATAAATAATTTAAAAATACTTATGAAAACAATAAGTAGTATTTTTATATTTTGGAAACATTTAATAAAATTTTGTATTATTTGTATTATTTAATTATATAATATATATTATTGAATAATTGATTTTTTTCAAATTATATTATTATTATTTTTTTCATGATTTAAATTATTATTTTTTAAATTATAAAAATATATACAAAATATTTAAATTGACTATGTTTTAGCAGGATCAGATAAATATGATCCAAATAATAATTATAACAGATTATATTTAAAAGAATTAATAAATATAAATAAATCAAAAAATTTTTTAATAAATTTAAAAGTTCATCGTATTAATAATTATATAATTGTTTAACTTATCAAAAAATATCTTTTCTTTTAATGAAAAATTTTTAATTAAATAATTTTAAAAGATAAAATATAAAATGATAAAAATAGATAAAAAATATTATAAAAATTATTGGATTAAAAATAAAAATAAATGAAGGAAATATCACATCTAAATAAATATTAGATTAAATTTCATTTTCATCAGGTTTAAAATAAGCAAATATTTTTTTTTCTTCTATCTCATATTTTAATACTATAATCCCATTTTTATTATCATTTATACTAGGTAAGTCATTTTTTAATTTAATTTTCTCCATAACAAAAGGAATTTTTATACAAAAATTACCAAATTCTCTATTATTAAATATATTCAATACACCAGAGTCTAAATCTCTTTTTTTAATTCCTTTTATTTCAATTATATTATATTTTCCTGAAATATAAATTTGTGATTTAATTGTTTTTATATCTATTCCAGGACTTTCTAATTTTATTATTATTTGATTATCTTTTCTATATATATTATAAAATGGATCATAATCATTATTTTTCATTATTGAAATTCCTATTTCATTAATATAAAATTGTTTTAATTTTATATTTATATATTTATCTTTTAATCTTATTTTTTTTTCTTTTAAAATATTTTCATTATCTAATAAATCATTAATTGATAAAAATGATTTAAATGATGAATTATCTATTAATTCCTTTGATTCTTCTATAAATCTTTCTTTTATATTATTAATTATATCAAAAGGTTTTAAATTAATTATTTGTTGATAAGAATTTTCTAAAAATTCTAATGTATAATTATTATAATAATTTCCTGCATTTGATTTTTCATTAGCAAATATTAAATGAAATATTTTAATATTTTCATTATTTTCATAATAATATATACCAGAATTTTGTTTTATTTTAGTTGATGTATAATGTCCTTCCTTTAAATCAAATGATGCACTTCTTAATAAATATTTTTTAATATAATTTTCTACTTGTTCTTTTTCAACAAATGTTTTAAGATTATGAATAACATATAAACTTTTATTTAATTTTGATTTAATAATTTGAGTTTTAATTCTATTTAATAATTTTTGTTCTGAATAAGTTAAAATATCAATAACTAATATAAGAATATCACTATTATAAATTATAAAATTTTGTAAAAATAATTCAGTCATTAAATTATCTCTTGATTTTTCTTCAAATAATTCTTCTTTAATTGATATCTTATTTTTTCTTAAAATAGGAGTTTCTAATCCAATTGAATCTAATAATACTATTTTCCTATTTTTAAAATCTTCTAAATCAGGATATTTAATACTTAATCCTTCAGTTCTTATACTAGTTCCAGAAGGTAAATTAATTTTTGATAATTTAGAAAGAATAAATGATTTACCTTTATTTGCATTTCCTATTACTCCTATTTTTATTATTTCTTTATTTTTATATAATTTATAATTATTTTCTCCTCTTTCATTCATTTTTATTTCCCATCCTTTATTTATATCTTTTATTGATTTTATATTTATTATTATATCATAAAAATCATATGATTTTTTTTTATTAAATAATTCATTATTTTCTTTATCATTATTAATATAATTTGTTATTGAAGTATTTATATCAAGATAACTATCTTCCTCAGAATCGTTATCTGTTACATTTGTTGATAATATATTTATGTCAATATTATTATCAATTTCAAAATTTCTATTTTTATTATTTATATATATTAATCTTTCAGTATAATTTTTAAATTCTTTATTTAATTCTTCTAATTCTTTTACTTTATCTTTATAATTTTCATTCAATATATTTTTATTTTTTTCAATATTTTCTATTTTATTTTTTAATTCATTTATTTCATTATCTTTTTCTTTTATTTTATTTTTAAATTCATTATTTAATGAATTAATTATTTTTAATTCATTTTGAATTTCAATTAATTTATTTAGTAGTTCTAATTTTGTTAAATTTAATAATTCTTTATTTTCATAATTACATTCACATTTTTCTTCACTACAATATAAAAAACGAATTATTTTTTCTGGAAAACATTCTTTTATTGTTTTATCAGGAGTATCATTATAATCTGAATATATAATTCCTCCATTTACAGGAAGAATAATTTTTAATTTACATGGACAATATTCTTTATTTTCTATGGATAATAATACCTTTAAATCTTTTATAGTTTTATTTTCAATATTATTTAAATTAAATTGTTTTAAAAATTTGAATTCATCTGTGTATTTATTTTTCATTACAATGGAATATATTGATATCTCATAATTTTTGGTTTTCATTATTAAAATAAAAAAACATTTTTTTATTCAATTTTTTTTTGAATAAAGATATTATTATTTATATATATCAAATCTTATCTCTTTCTAAATAATAAATTATCTTAAAAATTTAAATTTTTAAATAATAAAACTGATAATTAAATGTCAGAATTATTATATGATTGGTTAAATAAAAAAGTAAGAATGTTACCAAAAATTGAAGATATTAGAAAAGAATTTTCAACAGGATATAGATTTGGTGAATTATTAAATAAATTAGAATTAATATCAAATTCTGAATTTAATAAAAAATATAAAGAATCAAAAGATTATTTAATAATAAAAAATAATTTTATTAATTTTAGTAAAGATATAAAAGAAACATTAGGAATAGAAATAACTGATAATATGATAAATGAATTTATAAATAAAAATTTAATATCATCAGCAAATTTATTATATAAAATAAAAGTGACATTAAGAAATAAAAAAATAAATTTTGAACAAATAAGAACATTTGATATAAATGATGATATAGAATCAATAAAAAAAAAATTTTCTGAAATGGCATCATTTGGTTTAAATACTTTATCAGAAGATTTTGAAAGAGAAAGTATATTAAATGAAAATGAAAGATATAATAAAACTACTAATATAAATATATCATCAACAAAAAAGAAAAAAATTAGATTTGCAGATCAAGAAAATGATAATAATATTAATATAGAAGATGATAATATTAAAAAAGTAAAAAATAGAAATTCAATGGCAGAATTACCAAATGAAGATATTGAAGAAATTAAAAAAAAATTTCATAGTAGAAATAATTCTCAAAATCAAACTGAAAATTTAAATATTATAAAAATTTTAGATAATAAAAATACAGAAAATTATCAAAAACATAGAAGACAAATTTCAGATATTTTATCTACAAATAATACATTTAAAACTTCAATTTATGAAGATAAACAAAAACCAATAAAAGAACTTTTTAATTATAAAGATTTTGGAAGTAATTTATATAAAATGGGTTTTATTATTGATATGGATCAATTAAATATTTTAAATGGTACAATTAATCATGATATGACACAAGATACTATAATGAAAAAAATAAAAGAACAATTAAAAGGAAGAATTGAAAAGAAAAAAAAAGAAAATATTATTAAACAAGAACAAACAAAAAAAGATTTAGAAAAAAAATTATTTTTTTCTCCTTCTCAAAAACCTATTATTGATTTTAGAAATACTAAAATAGATTTATTAGATATAAATAAACATCAAAAAATTAAAAGTTTAAAAAATTCATTATCAACAAGAATAAAATTTGATAAAGATTTAAAAGAAAAAACAAGAAAATCAATAATAGAAAAAAGATTAAATACTTTTCGTTCATATATACAAAAAACAATTAAAAAACAAGAAGAAGAAAAAATTTTAAAATCTCAACAAACATCAATTCCATTATTATATGAAAAAGAAATTCCTTTTAATAAACATACTTATATATTATCATTAAATAATATTTCATTAGAAAAATCATTAAAATTATCAAAAGAACATAAAGAAAATTTATTAATAGATAAACCATTAATTAAATCAATATCATATCAAATAATTGATATGGCATTTGAAGGTTATTTATATCAAATAGAAAATGAAAAAAATTTATTAGATTTACCAATATTTAAAGATTGGAATTATAAATTTGTAAATGGAATTTCAATTCGTCCTCCTATAATAGATGATGATGATACTGGTATTTATCAACATGTGATTGGAAAAGGTAAATTTAATTGGACAATTGATAATGAAAGAGAAATTTTTGATTATTTAAATTTTGCTGGTGAATGGGATTATACTTTTATTATTCCTAAAAATATTTTAGGTAAAAGTATTGATTTTAAAGATATTTATAATAATTTAAATGATGATTTTGAACCTACAAAAATTCAAATTGAAGATGTTGAAATTCCTAATAAAAATATTAAAAATATTAAATTTAGTGAATTAATTTCTAATGTTCTTGAAAATATTTTTCCTGATGATGATGATGATAATTTTGAAAAAGAAAAAGGAAAATGGGATTATATAAATTATAAAATTTGTTTAATTGGTTATCCATTTTCTGGAAAAAAAACTCAAGCTAATATTTTAAAAGAAAAATATCCAAATTTAAATATTTATTCTCTTTATGATATTATAAAAGAAAAAAATAATGAATGGAATAGTATAAATGAATCAATTGAAAATCATTCTAAATTTAAAACTATGAAACCAAATCAAATTGAAAATTTGAAAGAAGAACAAAATAAAAAAATAGAAGATTTTAAAAAAAATAATCAAATAATTATATCTTATTTAGAAAATAAAGATGAAAATAAAATTCCTGATGATGAATTATTACTTAATTTATTAATTGAAAAAGTTGAAAAAGATTTTATTGAAAAAAGTGAAGAAGAAAAAATTGAAGAAATAGTAAAAAAACAATCAAAAATAAAAGAATTAAATATAAAATTAGAAGAATTAAAAAAAGAAAATGAAACATCAAAAAAACCAAATTTAAAAGAAGAACAAAATTTACAAAATGAAATTGATAATATTATAAATGAATCATTTAAAGGATTTATTTTAACAGATTTTCCAAAAACAATATCTCAATGTATTTTATTAGAAAATTATTTAACTGGATATATTGATCCAACATCAAAACCAAAATCACAAAAAGATTTTGTATTTGACTCATTAGCAAATATACTTGATATTGAATATAAACCTAAAACAAATAATACAATTAAAAAAGGTGGATTAGATTTTATTATTAATTTAAATGTTAATGAAAATATTGTTAATGAAAGATTAAAAGATGTTAAATATGATCCTTTAACTGGGAAAATTTATAATGAAAGAGAAATTAATATAAATGGAAAAGTTAATATTGATAAGAAAATATATGAAAGATTAATTAATGAAATTCCAGATTTTTCAAATAATAAATTTGAATTAATGAAAAATGAATATAATAATAATTGTTCTAAAATTGAAAGATTTTATTCAAATTTTGGTTTTTATTTTGAAAATAATGAAAATAATTTTCATAAACCAAAAGAAACAATTCATTTATTTCAAAATATAGAAATTGAAGAAAAAGAAGAAATATCAAATTTTATAATTGAAAAATTATTAAAAACATTATATAAAGAAAAAGATAAAAAAGAAAGATTAATTTATTTAAATTTAAAAAGAGAAGATGTTGAAGAAAGAGATTTTTTCCATCTTGATTCAATAAATAGATTAAAAACTCAAACTACTTTAGCACAAAAAAAAGAAAGTGCATTAATTTTAGATGCTAGTGAATATGTATATGAAAAAGTAATGAATTTTACAAAAAAATATAAAGAAACTTTAAAAAAATTTATTATATTTTATGATCAACAATATGAAGATTTATGTAAAAGATATGATAGGGTTCAAAGAAGATTTGATAAATTTTTATCATTAGGAACTGATAAAAAAAAATTAATTAATGTTTATGTTAATAAATATAATGATTTTATTAGAAGATTTTCAAAACTTGCTAATCATCAATATGTATATGATGAATTCAGGAATGATGTTGAAGATTTAAATAATAAATTATGGTTATATGTTAGACAAAAACAAAGTGAATGTATTATTGAATTAAATGAAATTTTTAGTGTTAAATTTTGTGAAAATGAAATAAAAAAATTTTACTTGAATATGATTGAATTATTTAAAATTGAATGTGAAAGATTTTTAACATCATTTAATATTATTATAAAAGTATATGGAAATAGAAAAAATGAAGAAGAAGAAAAACAATTTGATTTTAATATAATACTTGAAAATACAAAACATCCTTCAATTTTTGATGATATGGATAAATATACTCAAAATATTAATACGATATATTTTAATTGTATAAAATTAATTTTAAATCTAGAAGAAAAAGTAAAAAATTTAGAAAATTATATGAAATCACTTAATGCATTAAATGATTCAAATACAACAAAACATCATCATAAAAGAACTTTATTAAATGCATCATTAAATACAACACATATTAAATTAGAGCCAGCAATAACATATGATGAAGGAGTAATGGAAAATATAAGAAAAGAAAAATTAAAATTTAAATTTAGAATAACTGTATTAAAACATTTTTCATTAGATTATTTAGAAAGAATATTTTATACAACTCAAAGAGTACATAATAATATGGATTCTTGGATTATGATGGGAGTAAGATTACAAAATATTGCTTTAACAAAGGTTAAAAATGTTTTATTAAAATATATTGATGAAGGAAAAGAAATTCCATTAAATGCTTATGATAATATTGAAATGGATTATTTTGATAAAGAATTTCAATGTTATGATCAAATTAATTATGAACATATTTTAGGAAGTAAAAAAAAAGAAAGCCATATTCATTTAGATTTTTCTTATGATATTACATGTTTAGAAATGGCTTATCATGAAATGAAAAAATTTGAAATTGAAAATAATATTATGTCAAAATATATTTTTAAAGAAATGTTTATTAAAAATATTGTTTTTAGTAGAAGTGATCCAAATGAAAAACCAATCAATGCTGCAATTTGTTATCCTTTAAAATATTTATCTTATAAAGATATTATGAGATTAGTTGATAAATTTAAAGTTACTTTTGAACATTATAATAAAAAAGAAACAAATTCAAATGATGTTTATGAAGATTACATTGATATTGGTGGAATTTTTACTATAATTTCTATTATTGGAAGTCAAGTTTTAAGTAGGAAAGATAAAGCAAATATTGAAAATGAATTTAAAGATAAAATAATTAAAGGAAATTATATATCTAAAAATGATTTTATGAATTATCATTTTTGGTTTGAAGATGATGAATATTTACATAAAAAAGATCATCAAATTTCTGTGAAAGATTTATTGTTTGATATTTGGAAAGATGAAAAAGGAGTAAATATGAATTTAAAAAACTTTATTTATTGCTTAAGTAATGAAAAACATGGAGGAAAAAAGAAAGATAATATATTAAAAATTGATTATTACAATTATGCTTTATATTAATTATATTATTTATATTTTTTTTATATTGTATATAATTATAAAAAATAATAATATATAATAAATATTCTTTTTATTAAATAATAAGATAAAAAAATTAGTTTTAATGTAAAATTTAAATATAAAATGTCTGAAATTCCTTCAGAAGAAAAACAAAATTATAATCCTTCAATATCAAATATATCTTCAATAAAAAAAGAAGAAAATGTCTTTAATACAAAATTATATTTTGATATTCCAATAAATATTGAATCAAATATTAGTTCACCACGTTTAAATAATTTAAATTTAAGTAATAGTATAGAAAAATCAACATCAGTTCATAATTATCTTCCTGATGATTTAATAAATAAAATTGAAAATATAAGTCCTTCAACAAGTCCAATTGAAAAAAATAATATTTTATCTTCTAAAGTAAGTGATATAGAAACAGCTACTAATAAAAGTGATGATAGTTCAATTGATGATATCCAATTAATTCAATATGAAGATAATAAATATACTCAACCTAGTAATAATCAAATTAATAATGATAATATTGTTAATACTAACGTTTATATTAATTATAGTTCAAATAATACTCCTATTATAAATAATCAAAATAATTATAATATAGAAAATATCAATATTAATAATTATAATAATAATCAATATAATTTTTTTGATAGTAATAATAATATATATCCTAATTTAGTAAGTCAAAATTTAATTAATTTTAATAATGAACAAAATTTGTTTTTACCAAATTTTCAATTAATAAATAATAATACTTTTAACTCTATAAATAATTATAATCAAAGACAAAATATAAATAACTGGATGATAAATAATCAAATAATTCAAATGAATAATAATATTACTAATAACATAAATAATAATATGAATATCAATAATAATATAAATAATAATAAAAATAATGTAAAACATAAAAAGAAAAAAACCAAAAAAAAACTAAAACCATATGACGATTATACTTTAGAAATGTTTGGAAGACGTGGTTGGATTTGTGAAGAATGTAATAATTTTAATTATGAAAGTAGAAATAAATGTAATAGATGTGGAATACCAAAAAAACCTAAAAAAATAATAAGAAATAAAATAAAGAATGATAATGCTGAAATAATTGAAAATATTATAAAACCTGAACATAAAGTTGATTGGTGTTGTTTTAATTGTAAAAATAAGAATTTTTCATTTAGATTAACTTGTAATAGATGTCAAATGAAAAAAATTGAATCTGAAAATTTAAATAAAAATTCAATTGAAAACATTTCTTCGAATTTAAAATAAAATATTTATTTATATATAAGGTATTATATATTTATTATATGATACTAAATTCATTTATGTATTTTATTTATAAAAAATAAAGGGGATAATAATGATTTTAAAATATAATTTATATATTAATTTTTATATAAATTTTTATATTTATTTCTCTTTTTTATTTTCTACAATTGAAAAAAATTATACAATAAAAAAAATGGAACAAGTAAAAGAAAAAGAAAACGATAATACAAAAATTCCAAGATCAAAAACATATTCAAATTCATTAAGTTCAACAAGTAGTATGATATAATTTTTTATAAATAAAATATATAGCTTTACCTACAAGTAAAAAAAAAAGCAAAATAAGTCTTAAAATAAATCAACAATTAGAAGAAAATTTACATTTAAAAGAATATGAAGATTTAATTAAAGAAGATAAAGAATTATATGGAGAAGATGAAGATTATGATAAAGATAATAAAGAAGAAAAAACAATTCAAAAATTAACAATTGAATTACATTATTATATTGAAATAGAAGAAAATGAATTTTTTTTCCAAAGTAAATTAATTTTAAATTCAAATCAAACAGTCAATGACATAATAATTTGGGGAATAAATTCATTTAATAATGCAAAAAATAAAATAAAAATAAAAGACATTGAATATGAATGTAAATATTTAAATAATAGTGAAAATGATTTTAAATGTTATGAAATTCGAATTGGTAAAAAAAATTTTAAACCAAAATTTGATATGCCACCTTTTGTAAGAGAAATTTTAATTGGAAATATTATAAATGAGAGATTATGTCTTACTTGTACAAATAAGAATTTATTATTACTTCAACAAATTAATAACGAAATAGAAACAAGTAATAATGATGCTATTTTAAATGAGCAATTTGATGTTGATGAAGGACGTAGTTTCCAAAAATGTGTTATATATTAATATAAAGGTATAAAAGTATTTGTTTGGATATAAATATATAAATTGTTGATAAAATAATAAAATTATATATTAGATAGATAAAAATACATTAAATCTCTTATAAAATTAGAATTTTTTCTAGTTGAAAAAATATAATGAAATTTCTCATCACAAATTTTTTTGATTAAGTTATAAAAATAAAACATATAAATAAATTTCTGCTTTTTACTTTTATTTATTTATTTATTTATTTTTAAATTTTAAATGATAATATCATTAAAAAATAAAAATTTTATTTATAATAATTTTATTTTAATAATAAATATGCAATCAATAATTTTTAATTAAAAAATGAATTGGAAAATAAATAATAAAATATTAAATTTATTTTTATAAATAATATATATTTATGAATAAATATTTTAATAAAAGTATTATGGGGATTGGGGATTGGGGATTGGGGATTGGGGATT